>JAQIWH010000034.1:0-98226 GCA_034695005.1 Cryptops parisi | reverse complement strand
CCGGGGGGGGGCCAGCTAACCCTAACTACCCCCCCCCCCTGGGTGCGCCACTGCCCTGCGTTCGCTCGGGAGTTTTTAAATCGTCTCTCGGTGCTCGATGAGAAAGAAAAGGAACATTGGCTTGTAGCCAAGTAGTGTTCCGCAGTGAAAACTAACAGTTGGGGTTTTTGAAGTTGGGAGAGGGGTGGGGTCTGAAAACCCTTTCGTTACCTCGATTGGGTCCTACTGTGGGAAATTTGGTCATGATCGGTCGAAATACACACACACACACACTAGCGATATGCCCGTCAAAAATGACGGTAAAGTTCTTAGGTGGTAAAAAAACATGGTCTGTTGTTGTACGAGTTGGTCAGGTGCTGGTATTGGTGCCATTTGAACCCGGGTTCGAATCCCATGGAGGGGGAAATAAAAAAGTTTTTTTTTCTTTACCATTTTCTCACCAACCCATCCCGATTTTCTCCATCTCAGTGTGACAGACAGACGAAGCAAATTTTATTGTTAAGATCTATTAGAGATTAGAGGTATGACGGTGGAACTTCACGGTCATTCTTTAAATTTAAATGTCATAGACTCATAAGTAAGAGGGAGATTAGAAGCGAAGCCGGAGGAAGGGACTTGGTTTTTGTTTTCCCTCCCCCTATGAAATGCGTTTTCGTCCGTCGATCAAGAGACAGACGCCTATGACTTGCGGCGTGACGTCATCCAATAGATCGTTCGTGACTTTTGTTCGACGTTCACATTGACGCTACTCGTCACGGAGACGGCATTAGGCCGGCTTTTTTTTAATACTATAATTCAAACATGATGTCATCCTGACGACGAGTACGCGTGGGTGGGAAAATGTATTATTTCGATTGTTTGACTCAACGAGCTTCATCATCGAATTACGAACGAAGGGACGGAGGGAGGAAGCCGTTCGCGATGCGGTCGGTCGGACGCGGACCAGAATAAAAACCTAGTCGCTCGTTCGTTCCGCTTGAAACTTTTGAGTGCAGGAAGTGGTGGTTGCGGACAGACAGACAGACAGACACAGGGCCAGCCAGGATAGATAGAAGAGTGTGGACGTGGTTAGCACGACCTAAGCAAGCCCAGCGATCGAGGTGCCAGCTTGCGTTCCCCAAACAACCAGCCGGGCTTGGGTTTGTTGTTCGATGATGGGCAGTCCAGCGTTAGACGCTCGAGTGAAGGAGGACAACGAGGACGACGATCAAGGGTGCGTCATGGGGAGTTTTGTCTGTTTGTTTTGTTTTGTTTTGTCTAACAAGAAGTACAGTATCGGTTTTTTATTATCATTTTGTTTGATGCTGCGGCTCGGCGACGATGATGAAATTGTCATATTGTCAAGTGCATTTTTAATATCTCCTATCCTTTGACTAGGTTTTACTGCCGGGACTGCGAAACAGCCGTGTGTGGTGGGTGCACCGAATTCGAGCACTATGGCCATCAAACGATGAGGCTTGCCGATGCTGTCAACGAGCAAAAGGAAGCGCTTCATCAGCTTCTCGACAAAGCTTATGCTCAGGTAGGCTATGATCAGCGTGCCTCCATATCCTTATCGGAAACGTTAGAGATTGCAATAGCCAGCCTCCTTATCAGCTGATGGCGCTGCCAATGAAGGAAGGAAGGAACGAAATTCCATCGATGGATGGATGGATGAATGAATGAATGAATGGGGTGGTCGACCAGAATCGAGTGGACATGACCATCCATTCGTTAAATTGGTCCAAGTAGGAACATCACTTTCTTTTCCATTTTAACAAATTTAGTCCATCGAGTCGGCGATGTTATATAGTCAAGGGCTGTGCCTTTTTTTCCAAACACCAAAAAAAGTGCCATTTCCTATCGAGCGATCAACTTGCAATGCCGTGTCGGTGATTGGACAATTTCTTTTCGTTACATGGCAGATGCCCGTGCTGAGAGAAGCCGTCGAGCTCGTCGCCGACATGGAAGCGGTGCTGGCGAGTCGCAGTGCCGAAGCTGAGGATCGGATCAACAACTGTTTCGATGTGCTACGAAACACGCTGGAGCAACGTCGTCAGACGCTCCTCTCGGAACTCGACGAGACCTACGGTCGTAAGCAGCAGATCCTGAGGCAGCAGCGGGAAGTGCTGGATGCATGCCTTGCCAACGTGAACACGTCGTGCGAGTTTACGGAGAAAGCACTCGGTCACGGCACCGACACGGAGATTTTGATCGTCAAGAAACAGATGGCGGAGAGGCTAGCTCAATTTGGTGCCGTCGAGGTGAGTTGCCTTTTCTCGTTGGGTACGCGAACCATCGGACGGTAACGAAGGTTTTTACATTTTTTAAACAGGTTCAAAAGATGCCCGAGGAAAACGATTACTTGGTCTTTGACGACAGCGACGTCTTGGCTTCTAAAAAATGCCTTCGCAACTTGGGCAGCGTCCAAAGTAACAGCGCCGTTGCCTTCGAAACGACGGCAGCCGGAGAAGGATTGCGTCAGTGCAACGTCGGGCGTCAAACGATCGTCACCATAACGACCAAGGATCGTAACGGCGATCTCGTCAAAGTGGGACACTCCATCATCAAGGCCGACGTCACCTCGCTGGCGACGTCGTTCTCGGTCGTCCCGGAGATCGTCGATCACAAAAATGGCAGCTACGATCTGATTTACACGATCGCTAAGGAAGGCATCTACCAGCTGGGAATCCGGCTCTTTGACCAACACATCAAGGGCAGTCCGTTTCGCGTCAAGGCATACGTCGAGGAGGAGAGCTCGTCCAGCGATCGACCCGTGTCGAAGATTCCGCGCACGATGGGGGTCAGGCAGCACGCCACCAAGCGCACCCCCAGCGCCAAGTCGGGAGGTTCGAACCGCCGTAGCAACCCCATCGAAGACGACTTGGTGCTGCGGATCGGCACCAAGGGTCGCAACAAGGGCGAGTTCACCAACCCGCAAGGCATCTGCTGCACGTCGACGGGCAGGATCACCGTCGCTGACAGCAACAACCAATGCTTGCAGGTGTTCGGAGGGACGGGCGAGTGCAAGTTTCGATTCGGCATTCGTGGCCGCAGCGCGGGTCAGTTGCAGCGTCCCACCGGCGTGGCAGTCATGTCCAGCGGCAATTATGTCATCGCCGACTACGATAACAAGTGGGTCAGTATCTTCGAGCCCAACGGAAAGTTTGTCAGCCGAGTGGGTGTCGGGAAGCTGTTGGGACCAAAAGGTGTCGCGGTCGACAAAAACGGCCACATCATCGTCGTCGACAACAAAGCCAGTTGCGTGCTCATCTTCCAGTCCAACGGCAAATTCATCAGTCGCTTTGGGTCGAGAGGCAACCAGGAGAATCAGTTTGCAGGACCTCACTTCGTTGCCGTCAACAACAAGAACCAGATCATCGTATCGGACTTCCACAATCATTGCATCAAACTGTTCGATTCCGACGGTGCATTCGTCATGAGTTTCGGTTCCAACGGCGAAGGCAACGGACAGTTCAACGCCCCGACAGGTGTTGCCGTCGATCAACAGGACAACATTCTCGTTGCCGATTGGGGCAACAGTCGCATTCAAGTAAAATTCGTTTTGCATCCTCCCGGCTTTTAAACTCTGTCGGGCTCGATTTTGATTCGGGGTTTTGTTGTTTTGCAGGTGTTTGACAGCACCGGCTCTTTCCTGTCCTACGTCAACACGATGGCGGATCCACTGTACGGACCGCAGGGATTATCGGTCACCGATTCGGGCCATGTCGTCGTTGCCGATTCTGGAAACCACTGTTTCAAAGTTTACAAGTATCTCCAGTGAAGCGATTTCTTACCTGCTCCATTTTTGTTTGTTTGTTTGTTAACATGAACGACGAGATCAAACAGGGTAAGTTGCACTAGCGTTGGTTGGTTGGTTGGTTTTAAGCTTTGTCAGCTGGTTGTTCCCTTAGCTTTGGAACGCTTCAAGTTATGCCACGTTTTTTTTTATGCATTATTTTATTTTTTGTCGATTTATGACCCGAGCCACCCTTTCGATCGTGGGATTTTACCATGAGATTAATAACATTGTCGATGTTTGGTTAGCTACATTGATGCGTGAAGAGTTTATCGAATGCAAAGAGTTGAATTTTATACGTAAACAAATCGATGTTGATGTTATCGTGTTCTGCAAGCGATGTAGTTTTATTTATTTAGTTATTTATTTATTTATTATGCTCCAGTTATTATTGTTGGAGGAATTCAAGACTTGTTCCCAAGACTTATTTTTGCACACATTCCACGAATTTCGTTATAGCATCGACAGAGAAAGTTTTGCCTTGGATTTTTTGGTTTCGTAGCTTTAAAATGTCGATTTATACCGACGTATCCAATGGCACAAGTTTTTGTCGATTTATTTTTTTGGGCTTATTTTTTTTCATGCATATTTTATCATTGTTGGAACCCGTTTTGAGTGATTGAGATGTTGACATATTTAGTGTTGAATAATTATCTGTGATGAATAATGCAAAATAATGGCTGCTGCTTGCAAGGAAGAATGGCGTACGAAATAAAGCTTGGCTTTAAGCACATAGAGGTGATTGTTTTTTTCCAGCTAAAATGTCAAGTATTTCAGGAAACTGTTTGCCACCACGACAAGTTCAGCCGGGGAAGATTGAGAATTCCAATTGTTATTGGCTTGGGATTTGTTTATTTCAACAAACAATCGCTTACAATTTACAGAGAACAGTAACTAGGGTTCACTATTTACAGATTGAACTTTCATCATCATCTTGTAGCGCGTCTTCTCATTCCTGTCAACGATGCACAAAGCTGCAACCAACGTCGTCCTGGCTCGGGTAGCGCGTGGTCAGTCGGGAGTTTCGATGGACAACTTGGGAAGCATCGTCCTAGGCTCGGGGCCCATTCGGTGAGACTTGTTGCGCGGCTCGTTTTTGGGTTTGTGCACGATGAGCTCGTCCACAGGATGTGGTTCGTTGCTATGCAGGCTGTACGAAATATTGCCGTACTCCTGCAACAGGGGACAAGCACCCAGTAGAAAATGGCAGAAATCTTTCCGTATTCCAAACCACCCTGAAACCAGAAAAATTAAATTAGGAAACAATCGAAAAATTTATGTTTTAAAAATGACAGTGGCTTTTTTTACAATGGTTGCCTCCCTTCGAACCAAACGCCATGCAGATGAGGGCAAGAAATGATATGAAGATGGGTGAAACGCTCGCTACGTAGCTCAAGGTAGGATCGCCGTCCAACTTGTTGGCCAGTAACACCTGCAAATTACGGAGCGCAAAATTTAACAGCCAGTCTCGTCCGACTTGGCAACGGATCGATGTTGGAAAAAGATATATATTCACTTGAGCTATGAGCATAGGCACGACGAGGAAACTGTAGGCGACGGCGGAGTTAACGCTCGTTCGACGGTGTTCCGGATTGACATCGGTAGAACGCAGCAATATGGTTGCAAAAATGATGGCATAGAGGACGCCGATAAGTGCGAGGCACATGACAATCCATAGAGGCACGAACACCACCTTGGCGAAACACAAAAGCATTTCAACTAGACCTAGAGCAACGATGTTTCCAATTCAATGGTCACACGGCACTCACCACCCAACTCCAGGAGATGAACTGGTCCAAACGCAATGCCAAGAAAATAAACTGAAGGATGTTCACGGAGCAGAAGAGTTCAAGCTACAAGAATCGCAAAGTAGCTGAGTGCAAAGCTTTTCCAGGTAAGAGGGGGTGGGAGTGGAAGCATTACCTCGAAGGAGCGATCGTGCTTGACTGCCCAGATGCATATCGCGATGGAAACGATGGAGATGAAAATCAAAGGAATGAACACCAGGATCCACAGGTGACGTCCACTTTCCAGTTTGTCACAGACGAGCAGCTCGAACATCAGCAACAACAGGTGCAAGGCCAAGCAGATCAGCATCGCTTTGTAATGGACGTAGCCTTCGCCTTCCACCCTGCCAACAAACAAACACCGGTCACGTCACCACTGGCAGAGCGCTTCCTTGGATAAATAAAATAATGAATTCATCGAATGAAACGGAGTTGAAAACCTGTACTGTGGATGCCGCCACCACACGTAGCTGCCTATGATGGCACCGGTCACCACCATCGTCTTCCAGAACCAGAGTGGGCAAAAGACGACCCAGTAGCTCCATCGAACGCTGCCGTCCAAACGAAGGGCGAAAAGCAGCGTGAAGACGAGGAGTGACGAATACACCAGGAATTTGCTAGAAGAAAAAGGTGGTGCGATGTAGTAACGATAAAACTCCATTCCAAGGAGGATCACATCCTTCATAAGCCGAGTTTAATAAAAATTAAGTAGGTGGTCGGTCTCCTTCGAATCACTTTTGAGGGGGTCTCTTAATAGTTAAACGCTAGGCAACTACATGTACGTACTTACTTACTTACTTACTGGCCGAGTGTGCCAATGCTTCTCGGAGAGAATTATTATTATACATGCCTAAAGTCTTCCAAACCGAGGCCATTTTATTAAAGTGCAATAGTAGGCTGCTCGTCCTATGGGGTCCAGTCGATCGAAATGGAGATCCATCATCCGACTTAATCGATAATCGCCCAAGGTTGGCGAGTTGCTGTTTTTGCCAAAATGACGACGACGTATCAATCGTACCGCTTACCTGGGGTTAAAATCCTGGAACAAAGTCTGAAGGTTCATTCCCTAATGGCATCGTCTAAACTACGGAGGTGGAAAATCAATTCATTCGTCAAATGTTCATGTGCGTTTATTGTCGACAATTGCTTGTGTGTCGTCGTCGTCTGTGTTGTTTTCGTCGCCATGTTCAAAGTCGTGAAGGCTCATCAACCAATCCGAGAGTTTTCTTTTTCACGGCAATCGGTTAGCCAACTGCATGAGTCGTTGTAAAACCAATGTATTATCGACCAATCAGCGTGAGCGTGCTTTAGTAAACCAACGAAGATGGTTCCAGACGCCACCGTCGTCCGCCACACGTCGATCTCGTAACGAAGCCGACGCGCCGAAGCGAGCGGCCATTTTCGTTTGTTCCTCAACGTGCACGGTATCATGGCAGTAGGCAAAAATAAAGGTTTATCCAAAGGAGGAAAGAAGGGAGTCAAGAAGAAGATGTAAGCATTGGGTTAATTATTTATTAGAATAGATTGGTGTTGAATTTCATGTTGGATGAGATGTTACGGGGGTGGATGAGGACGGATTTTAAACGAGTGCTAAACGGAGTGCTTTATGTACGGATGGCTGCCATGCAGGCAGAGGGGAGTTTAAGCCTGGGCGGCCGTAAAAACCGAGGCATTTTTACCGTTCTAAGAGATGGACAATTTAACTAACTGGTGTTTTCTTTATTCTTAATCCCGTGCTTGTGCAGTGTGGATCCATTCACGAGGAAGGACTGGTACGATGTGAAAGCCCCATCGACGTTCACCAATCGCCAGATTGGCAAAACCTTGGTCAACAGAACGCAAGGAACAAGTAAGAAACTAGTAAATGGTGGTAAAATAAAAATAGCAGTACGTTAGTATTGTTCCAGGCTTTTCTTTCTGGTGAATTCAGCGCAAGAGAATACAGAAGAATTGGCTGTTCCTTAGAATAACGGAGATTTGGTGGGGTGCAAGATTGTATTTTTCAAGCTGATTTGAATGGTGGGAAAAACTGCACCAAAAGTTAACACAAAATTCTATCCTGGTCACATTTGTAATTTATTTATTTATTTATTTATTTATTTATTAGTTTTCTTGGTACTTTTTGGTTACAGCGAGGTCCGTCTGATGTTGCTATTTGCTTATTGGTTTATTTTGCAAGTTAAGTTAGAAAAAAAAAGAAGGAAAAAGTAGGATATTTTGTTTTCCTAACCTAACCTGCACAATAAACCCATAATTAAGTACAAGCAACATCAGATGGGCCTCGCTATAACCGGAGAGTACCGTTTTCTTACATGTTTATTATTTTCAGCATTATTAACACGAGTTAATGACCAATCACTAGGTTCATAACTTGCCACCTGGATTAATAGTGAAGTACACTAAACTTGTTTAAGTCAATAGGGCAGTGGTTCCCAACCAGGGTGTTGCGAGATCTTTTTTTTTTATGCCTGATGGGCACTAATAAATTGTTAAAAATTTATTCTTTTAATAATTTTATTATGAAAAAAAAAAAACAAACAACCGAATTTTAATATTGCTAGGGTGTTGTGGTCAAAAAAAAGGTTGGGAACCCCTGGATAGGGCTTCCATGGCAAAAGAATGAGCAGGCTTGTTGGGAGTGTCAAGATTAGGTGCCGTAACCCTTTGGCTCGTTCCCTAGGAATCGCTTCGGAGGGACTCAAAGGAAGAGTTTTTGAAGTTTCGTTGGCCGATCTACAAAACGACGAAATCGCATACCGAAAATTCAGACTGATCGCCGAAGACGTCCAGGGTAAAAATGTGCTGACCAATTTTCATGGAATGGACCTGACCACCGACAAACTCAGGTCGATGGTGAAGAAATGGCAGGTACATAACATACATCGATCACTTTTGAAAAGAGTTTTCTCCTGTGGTCTGTGAGGACAGTGACTGTAGCTCTTAATTTCACTCTCCTTTCATGGACCGTCGGCAGACTTTAATCGAAGCCAACGTGGATGTCAAGACAACCGACGGATATTTGTTGAGATTGTTTTGCATTGGCTTCACCAAGAAATGGCCTCAGCAAGCCAAAAAGACTTGCTACGCCCAGCACACCCAGGTGAGGAGACTTGAAAAAGTTCACATAATAAGTTTCAATTGGATAGCTGTTACTGATAACAGAAAATTTGTAAATGCATTGTTGTCTCAAGTTAGTGAAATGGGTACATGATTCATCAGGATTTTATCAAGCTTGTTTTTGTTGGTTTGGTTCAATTCCGGTGCGAGGCAAACCAACACCTAACCTGTTTGTAAACAAGTTTGTTGATTTTAGCCTTAACTCGTTTTACAGATTCGAGCTATCCGTAAGAAGATGGTGGAAACGATGACCCAAGAAGTGGCCACGAATGACCTTAAAGGAGTCGTGAACAAGCTGTAAGTGTTAGCTGAATGGCTCATCGTTTCGTGTTGGTATCGATGATTGCTCATGGCATGGCGTTTGTTCGCTCAACAGTATTCCAGACAGCATAGGCAAGGACATCGAGAAGAAATGCCAGGGCATTTACCCACTCCACGATGTGTACATTCGCAAAGTGAAAGTACTCAAGAAACCAAAATTTGATTGTACGTCTCCCTTTTGAGATTTTTTCATGGTATTGCTCTCTCTATTTGTCAAATGGAATTAAGAATGCTTTTGTTGACAGTGGGAAAATTGATGGAACTCCATGGCGAAGGATCGGGTGGTGGCAAAATTTCTTCTACCGACGAGACGGGAGCCAAAGTGGATCGTCCCGAGGGCTACGAACCTCCTGTTCAGGAATCTGTGTAAACATGCTTGTGCGCTGAATTGTGCTGCACAAAAATAAAGGTGTGAAACCAAAATTTGGCAAGGTTTTCTCTTCGTTTTGACTACACCAAAGCTGGTCAACTGGGTTCGTAAGCTATGCTTTCGTAAAGCCTTGTTTTGTGGTCCCTTTTTTTTTTCTTAATAGGTTCGCAGCAAACTATTCCATCGAAATATCAGCCAAGTAGGATGGAAATGGTAGGAACCCTTTCTTGCCAAAGAGCACAGGACAGGCAACGTTACCTTGTGGCTTGGTGCCTTAGTAGAGAGCCGCTGTTTATTTTGATGGATTGTAGCAATAACTAAAAAAGTTAAACCTTGGTTTCCATTGTTTCCTCGAGCAACACATACCTATACCCCAAGTGTGCTGGTTTCCATCAGAGTACAATAATATTCCCATTTTCGGGGGGGGGGGGTAGGTTCCTTGCCAACTCGCGAAGACTGAAACCACTTGTAATATCAAACTATTTATTACATGTAAATCCATACCTATGATAACAAGTTATCAACAATAACACTACTGTAATACAATTTTACTGTTTTTCTTGAGCCTAGCTGAACTGTAGGCATCTTTTTTTTTTAATAAAAAGTGTGGCATTAGGTGTGCCACTTATAAATTTCCCACCTAGATGACCGAGGTGAGTTACCAATGCTGGTCAATTGGGTACTTAAATTAAAATCAATAGTTGTAATACTAGTGGAGCCCAGTAAATTCTACAACTATTTTTAACCAATGGTGTCAAGTTTCTCTAGCACATGTTGAATTGACCATAGCTAGGATCTTTGGCTGGCAGTGATTTTCATACTGCGATTTCATTTTATTTTTATTCACTGCCTGCACCAACGTCCAAGTATTTTGATGGCATGGCATGCCTTGGAAACCAAGCTTACCCAAATGAATTGCATTTTTCTTCTCCCATTTATTCATTTTAATTTGTTTTCTTAGTACATTTACAATAGTTTGTCTAGGTGCTACGTTGTGGCTGGAGAAGAATCAGTCGTCCCACGCATCTCCATACTTATTGGTTGGCTTTCCTAGATAAGAGTGGATGGTTATTAGTGGAAGGTTTGATTTCTATTGTTGTGCTACTATCCCGTTAATAGACGCACTGTGCTGAAACTCTTCTCGCGGTGACTTGGGTGGCGCAGTCGATTCCGGCTTGGTCAGTGGCTCCATTTTCCGTGCCAGATCTTGTCGCTTGGCTTCGTGCTCCTCCCGATTCCTTTTGCGTAGTTCGTCGTAGGTCACGTACGTGTTGGCAGGCGGTAACGCTTCGGGTGGCAGGCTGGGAGGATCTGTGAGGATGAGATAGCGTTCCATGATGTTGCTGGCTGATCGAAACGAACAAACAAACGAATGAATGAATGAAGAATAGCCTTGCCATCAACTGTCGGTCTGAAATAATCGTCCAAGCCTTCGTGTTGCACGTTGAGATCCACGTCGAGATCGGCTGTTGTTCGCTTCTCGTTCTTTACGCTGTTGCCGTGCACCGAACTCCTTGCAGGTTCATCGAGCATGTCAATTTCAAAACTAGCAAGAGCAAGAAAAATTAAGGACGAGCACCCTGGGCCGACGTGGTGTCACCAACGGCCGGACGGCACCTTGTATCTCCCATTTCGTAACGTCGACGTAATGCCTCTCCCAGGGAACTGTTGGGAAGGGACATGAGTTTCTCGGCGCATTTCTTTTTGTAGGAGAACTTGCCGATGATGTAGCCCACCAAGCCAGCACCTAGGTACGTGCGTGCGTGCGTACGAAAGGACGAGTTAATTAACAAGTCTCAATTAGCATAGCTCACTATCCTAGCATAGCAACATTATTCGATCCTGCTCACCTAGCATCTTGACGCTGGATCCCCATTTCGGATTGGGTTTTAAGTAACCTAGAGAAATCGATACTTAGTTAGTACTGATCCTCGACGCCTTTCGCTTCATTTTATTATTTATTACCTGTCTTGACAGCCCAGTGCGTGCTGATCATGGCCAGCGTACTGATGGGAAGACCTGTAGAAAGTGCGCACGTTGAATGCGTTTTTTTCGAAATGGAAATTCGGACCAGCTACTACTACTGCATGTAATAATATTTACATGTTCACTGTTATTATTACATCTGTAATAGAAGCTCTCGCGGTTGCATTCCTTGAGGGCCCGGTGCTCTTCTGCCGTCAGACGGATTCGCTATAAAAAGTCAACGACCCCCAGTTGCACCATCGTTTGCAGTTAAAAACAATAATCGATCTCGTGTGAAATGTTTAAGAATACTACTTTTCGTTGGCCATTGCTATCGGGACTAGGAAGTTGGGTTGTATTCGCAGAAGCGCCAATGTTCTCGGCCACGGCCATGTTCGGTCGGTACCTACTACCTTACCTACCAAAGGTATCTATTCTGTGCTCGCTACGTTGAGGTTAAGGTGATGTCATTTATATAGACACGACACCTATCTGAGCAAAAGCGAATATGAAACACCTAAGGGTAATTCGTACAGTGATTATTCGTTGGTTGAAATTTGAGGCGAACGATCCGGTACGGATGGATTCTGATAATTTTACAACGACGTTTCAATTTCACTTTCAATTTTTTTTCTTCTTTTGGCAGCCGCTGAGACTTGTGTGACGTCATATGCGAGCGTAAGACAAGCAGCAGTGCAGTGCACTGTGCAGCACTGAAACACAGTGAGGACTGAGACGAGGAGCGAGCGTGATGAAGCAGTTGTTAACAACAAGATCGGTTGGTTTTTCCTCCGCTTTTTGGGGGGGCTTTTGCTGCTTGTTGCTTCTTCGATGGGACTCGGTGGTGGCCGAAGATGAACCTGCACGAGAAACCTTTCGGATCGAAGGGAAAGTTGTCTCACCCGACGACGACAACATCAAAAGCAACGGCGAAGACTGGCTGGTGAAGACACGAATTCTTGTCAATGGAGGAGAACGACTGGCCTTCTTGAGGTGACGATGTTGGTTGATGGACCTCTGTCGCCTGACTGACCGACTGGTGTATGTATGTAATGGTAATTTTGTGACTGCTCTCGTTGCAGAGAGGATGGCGGTTTCACGATAAATCTGTTGCGAAGCGGTTCCTACGTGCTGGACGTGGCGCACCCCGACTACGTGTTCGAACCGACCCGCATCGACATCAACTCCAAAGGCAAGATTCGAGCCAGGAAGGTGAACTACGTGCAGACTTCGGCTGTCGTTCAGGTTCCTTACCCGTTGCGCTTCAAGGCACGTGGTCCCCACAAGTATTTCCAGATACGAGAGCAGTGGAGAGTCACCGATTTCCTTTTCAACCCTATGGTCGGTAATTTTATCGCCATTAGCGCTAGCTCACCGATGGCAACAAACCCCTCAACCAAGTTTCGTTTCAGGTCTTGATGATGGTTTTACCCTTGCTGCTGATCATGCTCATTCCCAAAATGATGAACGCTGCCGATCCGGAAACGCAAAGAGTGAGTGAGCGAGTGATCTCAAAGGTTGCTCCTTGTTGAATTAGACCGAGTGGGTGAAAGAAAACGTTTCCCCTTGATTTCAGGAGATGCAACAGTCGCTGAACATGCCCAAGTACGACGTTCCCGAACTGTCGGAGATGATGACGTCCCTGTTTGCCGGAGGCAAGAAACCTGCTCCCAAACCCACCAAGACTGGCAAGAAAAAACAACAGTAGCAGAGCAGCGTCGAGTGGAGGAGATTTGCCCAAAACGCAAGAATGGCGTCCCCCTTCATCGTGCTCCCCTTCTCGCTGTTCGAGCGATGGGAGAATTTCGACAACCATGGTTTTTTCATGTTAATCTGCGTTCTCAAACTTCAAAGATGGAAGGACTATTTATTCGAAAACTTGAAAAAAAGGAACTATTATTTAATGATTTTTCTGGTTCCATGTGTGTCGCGGACGGAACCAGAGAGGTGCAACCCTTTCAGTTGGTTGTTGCTGAACATGGATCGAAAGGGTGCCTGCCTCTGAGTGCAAAAAAATAAATAATTAAAAATCTCATGATGGTGGAAAGTTTGTTGCAGACGGATATTGATGTTGGAGCGAGAGGTCAAATTGCCTCATGAAAGTGAAATGTTTTGTGGCTGGCCAATGGATATTTTTATTTTTCAGCGATAATGTCGCTGAGTCAAAGACTAAGAAGAGGCTTCTAAGTCTATGGTGGCACGGCGATCGATCCGCTACTGTGAGTTTCCCATTTATTAAGTTATAAAAGACAAAAATAACGGACCCTTCTGCCTGCCTATAAATGTATTATTGACAGCTCTAAAGCACCATTGGATTTATTTATAAACTTTTTGAATTAGTTTATGCCAGCCTAAAATGCCTTTTCTTCAAAGTAAAGAAATTTGATGTTTATTATTATTATTATTATTATTATTATTTTATTAACCCAGTCCAACCAAAGAACCAAATATTACAAATTAAAAGGAAATAGTACTCGTAATAGATAGGTTCAAATGGAAAAATGACAGCAAAAAGGGAAAAGAAAAAAATCTATAATTAATTAATTATTATGTCAATGCTAATAGTGTTGACACTTTTATAGTAATTTGAATGTCATCTTAACAAGATTTGGCTCGTTGAGTTGCATGTGTTTTGCAAGTGACGTTAGTCCACAGTAATTGTACATTTTTAAAAACTAAGTTAAATTGTGTATGGGAATTTAAAGTCCCGTCATGTAAGAATCATTCCAAGGTAAACGTGAATGCAGTGAGCTTCAGAGAAATACGCATCCACTACTGTATTGAAGAGGTTGAAAATGGTCGTTAGTCATAAATAATACTAACATAATGAATGACTTACTTAGCTTAGCTCAATTTGAAATTTTACTTGAAAATGGTTAATTCTTCAAAGATAGAAAAAATGTTGGAAGAGGAAATAAGCATTTCTTTTTGCGACATCCAAATGATGTTATGTTAGTCGGTCGGTCGGTCACCATGGAATAGAGCTACTCTGCAAATGCCTTCGTAAAGGTAGACAAAGGTACGAATTTTAGCAGAGAGAAGCAGTTTATTGAGGAATCTCAAACTACCAGGGATTCACAATTGTGGGTAGGGGTAGTCCTATGCTATAGGCCTAATTAACCCTTTTCCATTCACGACCTCCTTTTATCCGAGAAAACTTTTCCCCGACTCCCGGTATAAAATTATATAAAATAGTAACATTAAATCACAAAACATCCTAATGAGAAGGTTTACATAAAGCATCTAATCTTGGCTGAATTTTTGATAATGCAGGCAATCTTCAAAGTTGACCGACATGTTGATTTGTTTCTACTCGATGCTGAAAACGCCGCTCCACATCAATAGGTACAGGAGTTATGTTGGCTTTGTCACTTTTTGATAAATGTTTGGTCGTTGTGAAAACAAGTTTCGCAACTCTTATAATCACAGGTCAAGAACGCCTACTATTATATAACATATGTAAGTTAGTGCTCCTTATGTTACACAATTGGGTGGAATAACTGCGTCAATCGAATGACGTCTTTAGTCCTAAGAAGATCGCAATAAATTGAATCGTTTTAGACCAGTCTATAACCTAACGGCATTGAGTTGTTTCACTTCTATAAAATAAAACAATGGAAAAGTTTTATTGGAAAATAGGGAATATTAATAGGAGGATGACTTAGCACAATAGTTGCAGTTGCAATAACGCTATAACTTAATTGCATTTTTTTTTTAAACTTGAGGCCTGACAGACTTTTGTCAAAATCTGTTTGTCTTCTATAAATATACAGTTGACAGGGATTTTTTTTTTGTTAATCTTGAATTTGATTTGATGGTGTCGGAAGTTTTTTTGAAGATCCCTCCACTCCACTCCACCTGGAGGCTGCGGTATTGCTAAAACCTGACCCATCTGCTCTGCTGCTGGGTAACGGCAATAAAACAAACAAGAACGTATTTTCATTTGTTGTATTTTTCCCTAACCTAACCTGGTATCTATACTCATAGACATTAGGTTAATTTAAAAACAGCAACAGCCTTATCGATGCCCACGCCACTTAATGCACTTAAGCGAGTGTCAAGTTTCGGAAATACCTGAAACCTGGTACTGTTGGAGGAGTCTTAAAAGGTCCGTTCAAGAACAAATTTCTGGAGGTTTCACTTTTTATTATTGTTATTGTTATTATTATAAAAAAAAAGGAAAAGAGAAAGGAGCGTCGTCCTGTCCTATCTGTGTGTAGTTGTCGAAAAGTGAATTTCAAGTTAGGACATGACGTACCACTACAGTCATACGTCATGGCTAGGATAAGCGAATGGTCGACCTCGACTCCTCGAGGGTCGTGTATTGCACCAAAAGTGACGATTTTACTCAATACATGACTGACGACTACTTGATCCTACTTGAAGTCTAAATAATAGTTAAACGAGGGAGTCAGTCGCCACCCACTACGCCAAGTTCAACAACGAACAGGTAACAACGTTGGTTAGTTAGTTAGTTAGAATGAGAAAAGTTGCAAACAATCGCTCGTAGGTAGGTAGGTAGTATCCGCCGGCTGCTGCTCGGCCATCTAACAAACAACCAACAACAGCTGATCGCAGCAGCGGAGCAGAGGGAGTCTGTGGTGCATGTGTTGTCATCTCTCCTCCGAGTAGGTGAAGAACCATTGATTGATTTTAGCGTTAGTTACAGTACTGTAGCTGGACGGCTCCGCCGACGAGGGAATGTTCTATCCCGGCTGCCAACTTGATTGAACTCAGCTCCTATTTATTTATTATTAGTTTCAACAGTGTGGTTAAATCTAGCTTGAGTAGCGAAATGTTTTTCCGACTACAGTACGACGTGACTCGAATGTGTTGTCATCGTCCTTTGATTATTCCGACGTTAGAACGACAGAATAATGCTGCCGTTGCAGTACTGTAGCGGTGTTGACAATCCTAGGCTCAGTTCACAAAAAATCTCCCAAGCTCTAACCAAAAAGTTAATGAGATTCGTCATCTTAACGGTGTCATTCCAACTTAGGAATCAGTTTGAATGACGTGCCCTCCTACGACATACCATGCAACGTTGCACCGTGCGTGATGAGTCGGTTTTGTTGTTTTTCAGAGTTCTTCGCCATGTCCGACAAAGAAGCTCAGGAAGACGAACTTTTGGTGTTGGCTAGCATCTACGAGGGAAACGTTTTTTCGTCCGAAAACGAAAATGGAATGTTGTGTGGTCAGTTTCGAGCATTCTCGTCGCTGACGCAACCTTTTCACGTTATTTCAAAGTCCACCGGTGAGCCATTCTCACATGTTGTCGAACGAACGAACGGAATTGTTCATCTAACACCTAACGGTTGATTATTTTTTTTCAGCGGATGGACGATCGACAGAAAAGCACATCGTCGAGCATCTACCACCGATAACGTTGCACTTTCAGTTGCCTTCGAATTATCCGTCAGTGGCACCACCAAAATTTTCGCTATCGTGCAAATGGTTGAATCGAGAACAGGTGAGAAAGGCCTAGTCGTTGGTCGGGGTCGTCTTATAACGGTTGATGGCATGAAGGAATTTTACTTTCTCGGTAGATGACGCAGCTGTGTCGTCAACTGGACCGAGTCTGGAAGGAGAATTGTCACGAGGTCGTTCTTTTTCAGTGGATCAATTTTCTCTCGACGGAATCCATGAACTATCTGAACATCAACGACCATCTGGACCTGTTGGAGGTATGTCCACCAAAGGCGAAACATCTCGCCGGACAGAGCAAGTCTAACGTTACCGAGCCCAACGGAAACGAGACCTTGCCTCGAGCCAAGGCCGATTCGCTTAGTGCCGACGCTGTCGTGTGCTATTCGTTCGGGGACCCTAAACAACGTGGCTCCTGTTCGCCAGCAAACAAAATTCATTCGCACCTCAACGCGAAACGGAAAACATCGACGCAACAGCATCGACACCAGCAGCATTTATATACCAATCGTAAGAATCGACGGAGGGTCGATGACGCGTGTCAAGCCCATTCGGAATGTGCATCATCGTGCGAAAGAAAACCGAGGCAGCACCATAAACACACTGAAGAACGAAGTCACAGCGCTCGTTCGGATTTCAAACGAGATAAAGTCGTCGAGGGCCTAGGAGACTGTCGTGCCGTCCAAGAAATCCGGTGTCACGACGAATTGCTGCGCGTCCTCCTCGATTACGACCAGCTTCGTCGACAGCAAGAATTCGATGCGAGCTTTTTTGTGTGCAACGTTTGCTTCGAAGAAAAGTTGGGTGCTCAGTGCCTCGCTTTCAAACCTTGCGGTCACGTCTTTTGCAAAGACTGTCTCCAATCCTACTTTAGGGTCAAGATTGAAAATGGCCACGTCCAAAACATCTCTTGCCCCGAAGAAAAGTGCTCTTCTCAAGCATTGCCTACTCAGGTGCGTTGCAACTCGGGGCGTGTTTGCTTTAGTTCCGAAATAATTGTTTACTTTCAGGTGAGAGAACTGGTGAATCCCGAGCTCTATGCCAAGTACGATCGGCTATTGTTGACATCGACATTGGACACCATGGCTGACATAATTTACTGCCCTCGAATCAATTGCCAATGCCCTATTTTGGCCGAGACCGGGAGCAACATGGCATCCTGTCCTTCGTGTTTTCATGTGTTTTGCGTCTTTTGCAAATTGGCCTATCACGGTATAGTTCCATGTCGTCTCAGACCAGGTATGTCGGATGATTTACAGTTTTGCCTACTAAGATTTCGAGCCGACGATTGCTAATGCTCGTTTGGGTCGATGTTTTGCTCGTAGAAGAAAGGTTGAAGGTCGTCAACGACTACATGGATGCCAGTGCCACGGACAAGCGACTGATGGAGAAACGCTACGGCCAGAAGCAGTTGAAACAACTCATAGACAACACGCTTTCGGAAGAATGGGTTCACACCAACAGCAAGCCTTGTCCCAAGTGCAATGCCAACATTGAGGCAAGTTGCTTATGCTCGAGTTGGTTGCGCTTTTGGTCGGTGCAGCAGCACCAGCAGCACAGTTAGCTAACTAACTAACTAACTAACGATGATCTTGCTTTTGTCTGCCGTCGATGTTAGAAATTGGATGGCTGCAACAAGATGACTTGCTGGAAATGCGACAACTACTTTTGCTGGTTGTGCATGATGTGCCTTTCCAAGGGAAATCCGTACAACCATTACAATGAAACGGCCAGTTCCTGCCAGGGACTTCTCTTCCAAGGAGCCGAAATCGACGACAGCGACGACGATGATTTGGAGGACGAATTTGGTCAATTTTTGGACTGATGGGAACACGATAAGGCGAGATGAGATGAGATGAAACTACTCAACCATAGATTGGGTGGTGATGTATTATTTATCACGTGATTAACGGGAAGCAAATAAATTGTTGTGGGCACTTTCTCAAACGTTACTTTTTAAAAAGGTCTTTATTTGTTGCATGTTGTATTTTTTTTACAAGTGCGTTACAACGATCAGCGTGCTTTTGTTTCGATGCATGCGTGTATTTTTCCATCGGTGACAGAAACCCAGGCAGCTTTGCGGCTAAATGGCTTCACTCTTTGTTTCTGAACATCATGAAGTTTTCGTCTGGGATGAGGAGATCTCGCCATGACTGTAATTGGCCATGGACAAGAAGAGCAAATTGTGTCGTGCATTGTTTTTCTTGGAATTGTTTTTTCTGTATTTTTAACTGACCTGTCTCTGATGCCGATTTAAAACGATTTTGTAGATGGCATAGCAAACGATGATGATGGGTGTACGAAAGAAAAAGCACAGAGAGGCAAAGACTATGACCACGACTGGCAAAAGTTCACTATAAACGTTCCAGCTGGTGATGGTAGGGGTGCTGCCAAACTGACATAAAAGCAAAAGTGAGCTTAGGCAGTGCTGTTGGCCAACTTGGGTTGCTTGTGGCGCTACTCACAAATGTCAACAAGGGAACTGTGCTGTACATCGCTAAGACGATCGGTACCGTGTACTGTTTCCATCCGATCATTTCGGTCAAATCTCGGGCGTGACGTTGCCTCACCGACGATGCGAATCCTGAAAAGTGGAAAAGTCCTGATTGGTCAATGGGGCTCTCGGGAGCTCTATCTATCTTTCGAACTCGGCGACCCACCGTACACCCACGTGATGATGAGCGTTTGCAAAATGCGACTCAATATCATGTCTTTTTCGACGAACATGAAGACGACGGAGGTGAATCCTGTCGATTGCTAAGGACAAAATCGAGTCAAGGCTTGGACTAATTCTCTCGACCAACGTCGACAATTCTGCTGCATCAACTTACAACTGCAAGCAAGATGATCCCAAAGATCCAGCCAACGAGGGCGACTCCGATACGCATCCACAACTTCCACATACGTAATGCTGGCCACATGTCCACCAGAGATGTCACCAGTGCTTCCACTACTGCGAACTGAAAATGAGGAAATCGATACTACGTTTTATTTTTTCAAAACTTGGGACGTTGGAAAGAGGTGAATCCTCCGTACTCCATATTCCAGGATGGTTGCCATGCAGAAGATGAAAAACAGAACCAGCCACAGTTGGGAAGCCGGAATGTGACGGAAAGCCTCAGGAATGTTGCGCAGCAGCAAGCCCAGCCCTGTGTGGCAGCGAGTGGGGAAATGGTTCGTCGCGTAAAGTTGTGAAATGATTCTTTTCTCACTTTTTACCTGCATGACTCACGTCCAGTTCGGAGACGGAGCTTATGTTTTGAAATGGTTCTATCCCTATGCATCCGAAAACGATGCACGCAAACACGATGACGACCACGATTTCTGCTACCACGACGAGAGCAACGTGCCTGTAAAATCACCAAGATGTTTGGCCAGGCACCCTTCTATCACACCCCAAAGCTTTGTTACACGATCTCACCAAACAAAATTTTTGTCAAACGCGTTGTGGCTAGCTACGAGATAGTTGGCACCGAGACCGACGTTCATTGCCGTGATCACTGCGGAAGCAGCATCCTGCCACACCTGCAGAAAAAAAACCAAGAGTGGTAGCCATTTTGCAATCCTTGGCCAACGATGCAAGCTCGAGAATGACCTTGACGTCCAGCAGCTTGTTGAAGTTGGGTTTCAGTGCTTCGGCAATTTTGTTTCCAGCCCCGGGAGAAAGAAAGGTGGCCACGAGCAGCAGCAACAGCGTTGCGAAAACGGTTGCCGAGATACCGTGTAACACCTAGATGACGTGGTCATGACTTCGGTTGGTCGTTGCTAGCGAGGGGCTTGCCCGTCAATGCACATACCTTGACGGACGATTTGAGACCGTTGCGAATGCAGACCAGCATCAGCGACCAGCCGGTGAAGTACATGATGACCGTGATGAAGCTGGTGAAAACTTCGTCGAAAGGTCTCCTGGCAACAAGAAAGAGGGGGTGGACGTTTAATTATTACACATAACGGATCTTTAGAAATTGGGCCAACCGGTCTCTGTGCCACTCACTCACTCGATGATGTATTTGAAGTAATCGGCAGGTGGCATCGTTCGATTCATCACGGTGAGTTCCTCGAGACCGACGTAGCTAATGGTGGCATTGCTACCCGACATGCAGTGGGACTTGTTGGTGAAGACAAGGCTGAACGATTCGCACACTTCCTTCGGCGAGGTGCAAGTGTTGTTCCAGAAAAGGCGTTTGGTGTGCGAGCATTCCTCGTCCTGGAACTTGGTGTAACATGCTGAAAGGAACTGGTCACCGATGGTTTTTCCCGTCTAAAACGTGCCTCGGAAAGAATGCTCACCAACGGAGTTCCAGTGGTGCCCACACGAATGCCACGGAAGAGTGGGCGAGAAGGAAGCGAAAAAATAGTTGAGGCAGTAGGCGAACGTGATGCTGCTATGGATGGCGAGCATCAGCATTGTCACCAGCAACGAGTAACCTAAACCTGAAATAAAAGACAAGCTTCCACAATGACTAACATCGGATGGTTAGAACGGGACGAGCGTCGCTCCCTCACCTCCAGTCACTGGACAGATGCTTCTGAACACGTGGATGTGTCTCCTGCCCGTGTACTGACCCAGCAAAATCTCGATCATGAGCATCGGGTAACCCAAGATGACACACATGAGGATGAAAATCACGATGTAGACAACTGTTCAACATGCAGCAGTTAGGCCGAAACATGCAATGTCAAAATCATCCAAATACGAACGAGGCGGGCGTACTTCCACCATGGCTGTAGCACTGGTCGCTGACCTGAAGAAGTTCGGAGATGCCAAGGACGGAGCCCGTCAGCGCCAGGAAGAAGTAGTAGGGCCTCTCCCACGTGTACTCCGTTGCTGGCTCGGCCCGAATGAATTGCAGCAAGTGTTGCGTCATCACCTGTCGACGAGAGGGGCCTTTTCTTTTGCTCTCCAAGCGTGCCGGAACTTCGCTGGCATCGGCATCTTCTTCGATTTGTTGCGAGGAGGTTCTGAATCGATGCAAAAGCGACATTAAACGAGCAGCTGAGATTTTAAACTAAAGAGCAAGTGGATAAGTTTGGTAGACATTTCAAAATAACTCACTCGGGACCACTTTGCAGTGCATCGTGCACTTTGCGATTTTTGTCTTTCGATAAGAAGCTGGGCACCAGTTTCTGTTTCAGATTTCCAAACAAACCTTTAGCCATTTTAGCTGTCGTCACTTTTCATTCCCTATAGGCACCAGGCTGAAATTCTCTGAAGTTGACAGGTAGTTGTCTATAGGTTGGAGAATGCTGTTCCAAATGTGAATCCATCCATTGCATTACCATGTGGCTAACAACAGCAAATGGATTGTAATTTGTTCAACAATGTTGGTAGCTATAGCAACGGGAGAAAGATGGAAAACAAAAGCAAAAACACGTTTAAACCATCATCATCATCATCATCAGTGAGCAGGTGCCAGTTGGGTTGTTTCCTTTACAGTTGATGCTTTCACCAAGATAATGAGCTCTTGTGTGTGTATTTTCTTTTTTTAGCAAAAAGAATTCATCGGCCGAGTGGGGTTTTTTCCAACCAACATTGCCACATGCGTTGAACCAATTAGAAGTTGATGAAAGCAAGCTAGGTTGTCATTCCGATGGTCGAATACCCTGTGGTAACTAACTCCGGCTAGCCAACGCTAAAATGCCAAGTGATGCGCCTGAGAAGAGGGCCGAACACGCCGTGTCCAAGCAAACCTTGCGGATGAGATGCTTGGGTTGGTGAGTAGGTTGTCCATGTCGATCGAGTAGACTAGCTTTTGTGTTGATTGGAAGTGGTTGTGGCTTTCACTAGGTGGCGACAAAGAGGTAGGGTTCAGCAATGCTTACGAGCCATGTTCAGGTAAGAAAGCGCCCGTAATCCATTCACCCTATTGGTCCATAGCCTAAGATGAACTAACCTTTAATTGGACTGCTTTGCTAGGATCCGTAGCTCGTCCGTACTTCCGTTGGACGGCGAGGAGGAGAAGAAGAAGAGGAGGAGGAAAAGCAGAAAGTCACGAAAACCAACTTTGAGACAACAGCTTCGACGTAAATTGCACATTGTCGTTTCTGTGTTTGGTTTGTCCATCGGCATGAGCAACGTGTGGCGTTTTCCTTATCTTTGCTATCGTTACGGTGGAGGTGAGATTGGGATAGTTTGTTGTATCGTTTGCATTTCACGACATGACGACTAGCCCAAGAGAGAATCTTTCAGGTGCTTTCATGGTTCCTTACATGTTTCTTCTCCTCGTGGCTGGCATTCCCTTGGTAGCCTTGGAGTCGGCCATCGGGCAGTATTCGGCGTTGGGTCCTGGACGTATCTATCGAGAAATGTGTCCTTTGTTTGAAGGTACGAAACAAATGATCCGCAACTTTCCCGCACGAAACAACGATGGTAATCGCCTTTGTTCTTCGACTAGGCTTAGGTTACGCGATGTTGTACGTTTTGGCGCTGACTGCGGTGTGGTACAACATGATCCTGGCTTGGTCCCTCTACTATTTGTTTAATGCCATCTTTGGCGATGTCCCTTGGGGATCCTGTGGAAATTGGTGGAATACTCCAGGTGAGTCGTTGATTCGTCGAGAGCACGTTCCGATCAAAACTGTCGGGTTTTGCCAACGTTGCTCATGTTGATCGACTTGGGCAGAATGCTTCAACCCTAAAGGCGATCGCAACTGCCGCAAAGTGCAACTGATGTATTACGACAATCGTTGCGTGCGACCGTCGGACTTCTGCGAGTTGTTTCATCTCGTTCCTTACGATGTCAAACATTGTTACGAAAACCACACGGGAAAGATCGTACCCATGAATCAGGTCGCTAAGAGAGTGGCGGCATCTGAACAGTACTACAGGTATCGACGACGTTGCACGTAGCTCTTGGCACCTTACTCGCACGAAGGCGAGTGTTGTTGTATTTTGTGTCTTACAGAGACTACATCTTGAAATTGGGAGATAGCATTACTCAATTTGAGAGCGTCGACCTCTCCTTGCTTCTCTGGTTGGTGATCAGTTGGCTGTTGGTGTGGGTACTCGCCCTCGTTCGTTTCCAACTAAAGGGAAAGGTAGGTACGTAGGTGGGCGAGTAGGTGGGTAGGCAGGTCTTAGTGGTTGCGGTTGCTTTTCTTTGAATGCTGTCGTTGGCTCTCGATTGGTTGTTAGATGAATTACGTTTCTGCCTTGTTTCCGTACGTGTGTTTGCTTGTGCTGGTGGTGCGCATGATGTGTCTTACCGGGGCCGAACAAGGACTGGAATATTACTTGGTGCCCCACTTTGGTCAGCTCATCGATACCGAAGTGAGAGACACTCGCAGGGACTACTATGAAAAACCGCAGGTGGCAGTTTTTCATCTCACCGTTAACTTTGTGCCTTCCTTGTCAGGTGTGGGGCAAAGCGGCTTCACAGATCTGCTTTTCCCTCGGGCCTGGTTTCGGTGGGGTCATCACGAAAGCCAGTTACCAAAGGTTCGGCAACGATTTTCTCAGGTAATGAATGCTCCTCCCAAATGGCTCTTGCGGACCATGCCGTGCCATTAGGTTTTATAATTCCTTTCTGTTTTGCGTTTCCTTTCAGGGACACGTTCGTGTCGGCATTCTTGGACACGGGAACAAGTCTCATCGGTGGCATGATGGTTTTTGCTATCGTGGGCTGGATGTCCGTTACGACAGCAGTCAAAGTGGAAGAAGTTGTAACGGAAGGTGAGTTTGAAACTAGTTCGTTCTCCTTCCACATCGAACCAAAACGCATTTAAAAAAAATATAGTAATAATTTGGTCGAAAGGAACTTGGATCGCATTCACCACGCTTCCCGAGGCAGTTACAGAATTCACCATCGGCGCTAAACTGTGGTCATTGCTCATTTTCATTTTCATGATCATCTCCCTGGGATTTGACACGCAGGTAGATTGTGGCTTCTTGCCCTAGTCGATAGAGCGAGCGAGCGAGCGAGCGAGCGTGCATGTTTCTTTCTATGTTTAGTGTTATGTTGTGTCACCTTGCTCTTCTTGAGCGCATCAATTAATTAATTAAATAAATAAATAAATAAAAATGGTCTTGCTTGATCTTGGCAGTTTATGTGCGTGGATTCGATCTTGACTGCGATCCTAGACGATTGGCCCAAACTGCAACGTTGGAGGGTCCTGATTCTGCTCGGTGGATGTACCTTGTTTTGCTTGTGTGGCATTTCGATGACTGGCAGGGTACGTTTTGGTGCTGTTCTTTGTTTGTTTGTTTGTTGTCAATTTCACAACTTATTGAATAATTCTTAACCATTTGGGCCCAGATGCTTCAAAACTTGTTGAGGTTTTATTAATTTATCTATAATAAAAATAAAATGGCCAATGTCTACAAACAAACAACATATGTTGATTTAGCCCAACTGATTCATTGTATTTTTCTCCGTTTCTTTGGGTTTCAACAGAATGGAGCTTATCTTTTCCGAGTGCTGGACGAATACATCACCGGTTGGATTTTGGTGTTTCTGGCTTTGATCGAAAATCTTGTCATTCTTTGGATTTACAGTAAGGCCGTGGGGTAGCCATAAAAGGAGCAATGTCAGCTTGCAATTTCACCATGTAAGGTTTTCGTTCTTAGATCGCACTCGGGGTAAGAAACATGAACGTTTCTTTGAAGATTTTACCGAAATGGCTGGTCTGCCACCCACTCCCTTTTGGCGAGTCACTTGGAAATACATAACGCCCTTCATCATGGTGGTAAGCTTTGTCGCCCTTTGTTTTTTCTTTTCGTCAAAAGTTTGGATAACCAGAATCCTATGTCCTTGTACGATGTGGTGGGGTTGCTGCAGTTTGTGGTCATCTTCAGTTGGATGGATTGGGACCCCATCATTGTTTCAGATTACACGGTCCCTCTGTGGGCGATGTATTGCGGACATGCGCTAGCTGCGTCTCCTGTAACCATGATCATTGCTTTTGCAATTTATCGATTAATTTTAGCCAAAAAACGAGGCCAGGTGAGTTTGTCAACTAGCTCTCTGATAGTGCTGCTTATTTTATTTATTTAGTTTGTGACATTGTGGGTTCAATTAACCATGCGATTCCAATCCGCAGCCTTTGTCCAGCTTGATTCATCCCACTTCTCACTGGAAGTCGGCAAAAGGTGTGAGGAAAAAATCTCTGGTTCACGAAATTGAGCTAGACGACATTTTGCATCCCGAACTACAGTGAAATTGGGTCATGGAACATTGGTCGTTTAGCATCATCACTACCATATCATCATCACCATCACCATCATCAGCACCAGCACCATCACCATCATCAGCACCAGCAGCAGCGTCATTTCGCAACCAAGATGTGACCAAAAAATAGTTAGCAAATCGTGGAGTCTCTCCTACCATAATTTAAATTGGCCTGTTTTTCAAAGTCCAACCCTGAGCTAGTTCATCCAATCTAGCAAATGATTTTTTTAAATGACTGATTTTGTTTATTTGTGATTTTGCTTTAATTTTGATGTCATGAACCAACATTATACATTATACTAAAGGGGAAGGATACTGTAATTGAATTTTTTTTCTTCTTTAACTTGAGCAGAGAATTTGCAGGAACAACTTGTTTTAGGTACTGTATGGATTTTCCATTTCCATTAGAGACCGAAGCTGCCACTTTGGAGGTCCATCGCAACCTCCAAGGGTAGCGTTATCTAGTCAAGATAAGATTAAATTTAATTTAATTACCATTCGTCGCAATGGTAAGCTTATACTAAATAGTTTTATTGTTCCAAGAAAACAGTTGAAACGAGCATTTTACAGTGGATGTGATGTTAGTTTTAATTCTTGAGAACTAAACACGTCTCCTCTCCGAAGTTATTGCTTCAACTTGGATAAGAACTCATTCACTGCTTGGAATTGATGCTTCCCGCATTGACTTACAACCTAAACGGTAATGTAAAATTAAAGCGTGGATGTTGAAAGATTACATTCTAATAGTTTATCTAATAATTCTACAAGGTGGTTAACAATTCGACGCGCATATATTTTTTATTTTATTTAAACTTGTATTTTTTATTATTGCCATACATATACAAAAGTGACAATTGCTTTCCTAAAATTAATTTCCCAGCTTCATTTGCATGTCAACGTTGCAGTGAAGCCCGGTTGTCGCAAAGTGACGTCACCAGGGTAGAAAGCTTGGTTCGATAGCCGTACGTGGGGAGGAGGGGGGGGGGTGACAAACGGTCACTTCGGTGTAATGGTTCTATGTAGTGCGCTCCACAACCTATCGACGCATTTTGTCCACGAAATGACGTCAACCATCTGGCAACCAACTGTAGATAATGGATTAAATTTTGAATGGGCCATGATGATGTGCGGGATCGTTGGTCATCGGCTTCTTCGTTTGAGACAGAATTTTATTTGTTTTCTCTTTAATAACGTACCGACACGAGCCCCCATGAATCGATGACACGTTATGCGAACGATAGACATGACGTCATGTCTCCCTGTGGTGGAAGGCACTATTTGGACCGCTTTCATCCGCTCGCTGCTGAGGAATTCAACATGGAGGCGGTCGGCGAGTGAACGAGGAGCGAAGATCGGCTCCTAAAGTGGCGGCGGCTGCTGCGAGGAGCGAGCAGCTTCGTAGGCGATCGTTGCTGGCTACTTGTTGTCGTGACCACGCTTATTGGCGGAACCCCCAAAGCTACCTGAGGAGCAGAGACCAAGTGGTCAGCTGGCCAAGGTGGAGGGGGAGAAGGAGACGACGACGAAGACGAAGGAAGAGGAGGAGGAGGAGAAGAATATGCCGCGCCCCATCACCGAAAATGCTCTGCCGTTACCCGACGGCTGGGACGTGGGCACCGACTTCGACGGCAAGCGTTACTTCATCGACCACAACTCGAGGCGCACGACGTGGATCGACCCCAGGGACAGGTGAGCGAGCGAGAGGAGTCAATCCACAACTGCTACATTGACCCTATAGCTGAATCGGCAATGTCGAATAGTGGCGCGCAAATGTAGCGATGGCAGGCAGCGTTTATTTATTTCACGAGCCCAACCACCACCGTAACAATCGGACCCGTCGTCATCGTCCTAACGGGACCGTCGGCTCCGTTGAAATACTTGGATGACAAGATCGTCGTGTTGCGGTGGGAGGGGAGCGAGCGCGAGAAAGTGGCCTTGTTGACAGTAGTAGCCGAAGCAGCAGTGGTGGTGGTCGTAGGCTTATTTGTCGTCGTTTGCTCGTGCTCGTGGTGAGTGTTTTTTGTTGGGAGAAGGGCAAGGCAAGGCGCGTCGTCATTCGGCCTGTGTTGTTCCCACCCGTTGTAGGGACGTCGATTTAGCCCACCTCGATCGGCGTGGGTTAATGTCCTTGACTGCCAAACGTGGGTCGAGTTCGTCGTCCCAAGCTCGGGTCTTCTCTATCCGTGGCGGCGGCACGTGGATTCGGATGAAGGGTGTCGAATGATAAGGCTAAAGCTGTTCGTGCCCCCGAGGGTCGAAGCGCCCCCCTTCCCGTGTGTCGTTGGTGTTGATGTGGTCAAAGCGAGATCAAAACGGAAGGCGGCCGATGAAAAAGACACTATTAGTTAGTGGATGGATGGTCGTGGCGGAGAACTGCCGTTACTTTAAAATTGGACATGTTTAGAGACGGTTGAAATGTGTTTTTATTGGGCAAGTCTACAAGTAGTTTGTTTGCTGCTTCGCCGCCGTGCAATAATGACAACAAAAGAATGGGGCATCCTTTGAAGTAGTGATCGGTAAGGAGTAGGTTGGACATTAATGGTGGTTGACACGGTGGCATAATTTGGTTTGTTTGTTTTTTTGGCCCGAGTTGCTGTTATGTGCCCTCTTGGTGGTTTGCAGGATTATTAATGCCATGCCAACTCTTCCCTTCATGCATGCTTTAGCGATGTCAAACTCGAAGATTCGCTAAGGCGCGGCACAATTGCTCGTGGCAAGACCAGGCCCTTCGCAATGTTGTTGTCTCAAATTGAAATTTACACCTTCGGTGGGTCGCAGTATCCAAAGTTGTTGGGTTTTTGTTTTCGTTCACCAACTCAACTTGAACGGTTGGGATCGAAAAGGAGCACCGGGAGGGAACGTTTTGAACTTTCAATAGTAACTTTGCATTTGTGATTACTCAATCTCATTCGGCAACGGCACTTGGCTAAACAGAACGATCGGACTACTGTATTAGCAGCGAGGGCTGGCTACCCGCCTCTTGGAAGAAGACGGGTAACGACGTGACCCTGATCGTCCAAGAGGAAAAGAAGCTTCGTTATGGATAGCAATAGATAATGCCATGTGGTGAATCCATCGCGTCACTGGACTTGGAAAGGCCAGCACAGAGCAGATGTCAGTAGGTAGGATTCGCTCTAGGTTGTCAGGTGGATCGGATCGGATCGAACGATGAATGCCATTGGCTAAAAGGCTTACCGTGCGTGCCCTTTGGCACTGCTGCTGGTTTCTTTTTGTTTTTGTGATCATGTAGGCTAGGCTATGTAAGGTACCTTTTCTCGGAGGAGGAAAACAAGCTCAAACTCATGGGCTAGCGCTAGCTGCAGGAGGAGGAGAAACGTTTTCTTCTCCTTTCTTTCATTGATCTCCAATTTTTCAAGGAGTGGGTTAACGAACTCCACCACAATATAAAAATGCTGCTCGATGAATCACGAATCCTAAATCATTTACCTTGTTTTGCGCTTCTGGAAAATCCCCCCCCCCCCCCGCTCCCCTTCAACCCACCTGGACTTTTCTTCTCAGACATTTGATTCCAATCAATGAGGGATTCCGAGGTGGTCGACAGTGGAATGGATGTTGATTTCGACCATTGTGAAGTTTGGTTTTTATTTTTATTTTTGTGGTCGATCTGACCAATATAGAAAAGATACAGGATCATAGGATTTTGTGAGTTCGACTCACAAAAGACGAAGGAACACTAAACGTCCAGTGTCCAATTGGTACATTACATTGTCACAAGAATGCATCCTTGTCAATGACGAGGCAGGGAAAAAGAGAAATGGCATGTGATATACCACATATGGGTCATGGGTGCAAGGTTAAGCTCACTCTTTTGCTATTGAATGAATAGTGCATTGACAAAAGGCACGAGTTGGTGTCTTTTCTGTTTCCCTAGAGTAGGTAGGGATTGGTCGAACTTTGCCTCT
This sequence comes from Cryptops parisi, assembly GCA_034695005.1. Classification (NCBI taxonomy): domain Eukaryota; kingdom Metazoa; phylum Arthropoda; class Chilopoda; order Scolopendromorpha; family Cryptopidae; genus Cryptops; species Cryptops parisi. Next base: position 68,374 of record JAQIWH010000034.1, on the reverse strand, counting down.
ACTAGAATAGGGAAATGGACGGCTTGTTAGGAGCTTTGGCCTTTGAGCAGACAGACATTACCTACCCCTCTCTCCTCGGACAAATGCTGCTTGTTCCTTGTAACGAGGTTGGCATTCCAGCTTAAGCTATTATTGTCATTGTTGACATTCCTGGCAGCTACTGGGATGCCTTCCAACTAGGTGGAGTCGCTAACTAGTGACCTGTCCAAAACTGACCTACTTTGAAAGAGTCGACTTTGGATAAGTTGGCCATGGGGGAGGAGCTTTACTAGAATAATTTCCCATAGTTCGAAAAATAATGTCCTCTCCAAACTTTTAATCGTTTTCTTTTTGTCGAGTCGTTCATGGATGCAATGGAGAATGACGAAGGATTCCCCGGCCCTTTTAATTCTCAATATAACTGGTAGAATTTCATTGTTGTCTTTATAGAGATGGAAGGGTTGCCTCGTTTTCAAAGCTTGATAACGTAGGCCACCACAAGTTAGTGTGAAGTGAAAATGTCAACCATCGTTGATTGATGCTCTAAATTGACCCTTCATATTTTATGCAGGTTCACAAAACCACAGACGTTTGCTGATTGTGTGGGTAACGAACTTCCATTGGGATGGGAAGAGTCTTTTGATCCGCATGTTGGTGTGTACTTCATTGATCACATCAGTCGTAAGTTGCAGGTTTCTTTTGTTTTTTAAAACAACGCGATGAGCTTCTTTTTTTTTCAATCATCATCATTATTATTATTATTATTATTATATAGGAACTACTCAGATTGAAGATCCTCGACGGCAATGGAGGAACTTTCAAGAAGTGATGCTCAAAGATTATTTGATCACTGCCAAAGAAGATCTAGAGGTAGGTAGCTAGCTAGCTAGCTAGCTAGCGAGCGAGCGAGTGGTGGTGTTTTCAGCTGGCACACCTAAAAAGTGCTATTGGCATGGCTTGGAAAGTGTTCCACCACTTTCTTTTGCAAGTTGATTTGCATAATGCATGACTGGTGGTTTGCCATAGGCAACGCTTTTGTTTGGGGCGGACACGGGAGGTTGTCTGCCGTTGGCTGCTACCTCAAGGTTGACCTTGATGCCAAGGTCATGTTGGAGGTTTCTTGTTGGGGAGGCTGGGGTTGGTTCCACTGTGGGAGGCCAACCAGGGTCATCATCATCACCATCTTAGTTTTTCCGTGGCCAAACATTACTGTCAGGGAAGGAAGCTGGCTTATATAATGCTTTCGTAAAATCATCTGTTGACTTTGATGAGGGGCTTCCAATAACAGATGAGACAAGACCCGATAGGAGAACACTAAAAACGAAGATAAAATGAGAATAAATTGGAGTACTATGTAGAATTCTAGTTTTATTTTTGACAAGTAGTTACAGTCTTTAATTTTGGTTCTTTCTAAACAACTCCAGAATTTTGTAGTTCCAATTTGAGCACAAAATGATGAGTTTTACGGTACATTAGAAAATAAAATGGCAACTTTTGTTCTTGTATGAATCTGTGGGTATTAGCAATGCTTGGTCCAATGGCTTTATGACAAGGTGATTTTTATGCTTGAGAATGTCAATGAATTGTCCACAAAAGTGAAATCGGAGCAGATGGCTGTGCTGATTCAACGGCTGTGGTTGGTAGGGTTTTGGGAAGAAGGGGGTGTTACAAAGAACAGACTTTGGCTACTGTATTTAATTTGACATATGGAAAAGATGTTTGTTATAAAAGTTTGTTTGTTTACAGGCAAAGAAAGAAATTTATGACATCAAGCAGCAACGATTGGCTTTGGCACAAGATGAATATCAACACCTGAACGATGTTCTCGTGAATCTGAACAATTCGCATTCGAGCTGTGAGTCTTTTATCGTTTTATCGGGAGATTGGACGTAATGATAATGCAATATCTTTATGATGTTTAATTTTTTCGTTTTAGTGTGTTCAAGTTCGAGTACTTCGTCGAGTACCAAATATAATCCTGATCTGCTGAAAGTGGATGTGGCGATGGCAAAGAACCGCGTCACTCAGTTGAAACGCGAATTGGAACACATCAGGGCTGAAATGCTGTACAAAACAAAAGGCGTTGAAACCTTAGCATTGTGAGTGTTGACCTTTTTTTTTTTCGTCATGAACTATTTGGTGGAATTTTCTGCAAACTCGTTGAAACCATGCACGAAATTTGAATTTTGTTTTATTCGAAACATTTTAGGGTCGATCAAAAGCTGGGTGGTCACAATGGTGTTTACAACGTGGCTGAAGCTCAAGCCATTGTGAATGAGCTACGCAATATTCAGCGTTCTCTTTCGTCCGGTGAGAAGGAGAAAATTGAACTGATGCAGGTGAGCTTTGTGACTAGAATCTTGTACGTTTTTTGTTTTTTTTTTCACTTTGGTTCGATCTCACGAGTAAAAAATTGTCTCTCTCCCCCCCCCCCCAGTCATTGGCTCGTCTTAAAGATGATTTGACACGGATACAAACCAATGGCTCCTCACCCGATGTGTCAACACTAAGCATTCCGCAGGAGAAGTTGAGTACGGCATCGCAGACGGATTTGTCAGGAGAGGTGATGATTTTGATAATGTCTCGTTGACGAATGGTGATTGACGATGTTGCTTAGTTTGAATTTCTTCCAAATCGTAGTTTGCTCCCATTGGTGCCAGATTGGCGGAGATGGCGCGGCTCAGGCTGCAATACGACGAGGCCAGAAAACAAGTGCACAGCATTCAGCAGCAGTTGGCCGATTTGGAGGACAAAGTGGTGCCTGGACAATCCGAGTCGGACAAAGACAGGCGAGTTGGTTTGGTTGTTTGTTTGTTTGTTTGTTTTTCTGGAATGACCACCTTTGATGCAGCAACGCGTTGCATGGGAAAAAGCATTGCAAAAGGCTGGATGTTTAAATGCTTGTTGCATGACCTGGCGCTGTGCCTTGTTTCTTTATCAGGCTGTTGCTGATCCAAGAGAAGGAGCAGCTGCTAAGAGAATTGCGCAGCCTTAATCCTAAAAAGAGAAGTGAAGCTGAAATGAATGACGTAGAAGCAGAAATTAAAAGGCTCGAAAGAGACTTGTACGCTGCTATGGAGTTGTCCAATAAGGCTATTGCAGATCGGTAAGCATGATCGTTGTGCATGTTGCTTGTTTGTCAATGGGCATTTTGCTGCACATGTGTACGTTGGAAGCCTCAATGTTCATAAGGTTGGTTGATTGATCGATTAACAAATTCGGCGTGATTTGCTCTTGGTCAAGTGGATTGCTGGAACGGCTTGTCGAGTGTTGTCACTGGCATGAATGCTTGTTTTTCTTTTTGTTTTATTCGTGTTTAAGTTATCCAATCGGTCAATCCATCCTGTCTTGCTTCAGAATGTTCATTGCTGATGGAAAAGGGTAGTGAAGAGTTCAATGTTTAATGCGATTTTATTTGACTTTGGTAGTTTAAAAATACATGAGCAGAAACAGCTGTTGCTTCAGCAGCTGAAAGATGCCATGAAACTGACGACGGAATTGGAAACGCAACTGAAAAGGTATGACGCGACTGATCGGCGAATGCTTTGTGGCTCGATCGTTGCATTCGTCACGATGGTAATGTTCCGACTCTTTGTTTGTCACGTAGCCTGTCGACGAGCACGCTGTCCATGTCGTCCAGTTCTAGCGTCGGTTCGCTCAGCACCACGAGCAGCAAAGGTTCGTTGAGCTCGTTGAGCTTCACGGACATTTACGGCTTTCCACAGTGTTCCAGCGAACCAGTGAACTTGCAGGATCTGCATCAGCGTGTTTTGCGCTTGTTGCACGGATCTGTGCCAGCCAGTGGATCGTGCGGAGGCAGCGGCGAGGATCTAACCAGCGATCGGCAGGTGCCGATGGTCGTTCCGTCTCATTCCGCACCTTCTCTTTCTCCACGCTCTTCCCTTTCGTCGATGTCTCCCCCCGTGTCACCTTACGATTTTGGGCCTCCGCCGACGTACGAGCAGGCTTATCTCGGATTGATGGAACGGCAGAGGTCGTCGACGTTGGGAGCTCAGCAATTTCAAAGTTCAGGAAGCAGCATCGATGCTTGTGTGGTGCCGTTCGACCGTGCTCATTTGGAAGACAAGCTGGCCGAACTCTCCTTGGTCCAGGAAACGGAGGACAAAGTCTCAATGGGGTTGGATGCTCCCGGAATTGTTTCCGCTTCCGGAAATTTCAACCTCCAGCCGCCGAAAGGACATTCCAACGGATTGGTGGGACGTACAATTCCACCTAACATTCCCATCATGGAGGCTATGGACGTTCATTGCCAGAACGTGATGGGAAGTCGTCCACGGTCGATGTACGATTCCGGAAGCGACATCAACAGCAATCCACCGCTGTCTCCTATCAGCGAATCCGTTCCAGACGAACTGAAGATCGCTTCATTGTCGGGCAGCAACACCTGCAGTGTTTCAGCTGCCGTCAGTGACGAGTCGGTCGCAGGCGATAGCGGGGTGTTCGAAGCCAGCGACAAACGGGACAACGACTGCTCATCGACCGAAATCGACACCGACACGGCTCAGATCCAGATCAAGTTGAGGTAAGGGTTTGAGTTTAGGCACGTTGGTGCGAACCGTACCAGTGTTACCACACAAGTTGTGTAAATCTAACGGGTCGTCAAGTAAAGGCTAACCCGTACGTCTACTTTGCACACTTACACGCTAACATCACTCGCACATAATCACAGTAGCCATAATCAATCACCTGCTCTACCGGGGGGGAGGGGAGGGGAAGTAAACGTTTTGCCTCTGTTCGAAAATAGGAATATCTTGTGAGTGGTTTGAGCTTACATGTTTCACAAAATACAAATCCATGCTCATTCTAAAAATATATAATTTTATTATTTCTAATGTCATGTCGTCATTTGGAGATGAGTAATAACCGCTTGAAAAATAGTTGCCAAAGTGCAACTCTCCTCTTTCTGCAGCAGTTACTTGAAGCCAGCTGCTGAGGATGGTTTACGCATAGGTTAGAATTTGAAACTATTTTGTGGGGGGGGGGTATTATTTTACGGCCGTCACTCATCTCCAAATGGCCAAATGATTGTAGAAACATAAACTCGTACGTTTTCTGGAAGAGCATGAGATGAACTCTTGATTTCAATTTTATTTGACCAAGTATTTCAAACGTTAACGAGGTAGTCACCTATTTAAACGGGCAAAAAGTTACGGTCCACCCAGTATATAGCAAGCATGGGTACCTGCAACAGAGCCGTCTGAACACTTTTGAACATCGTAGGACCAGCAGTGTTTTAGTTTACTGCTAGCTCAACTTCAAAGACATGCAAAGCTGATTGTGGTATTTACAACGAGAATTAGTAAAAACATGCTTGAAAATGGCCATTGTTCCAAATTAATCACTTTAAACGACCAATTTCTAGCATGCCTTGTTACTGTCTTAAATAAATACATGATATTTATGTTAATGGGGGGGGGGGGTTATAATTGAAGGCTTGCTCAGAATAACGTTGTATGTTATAAAAATTCAATATTGAGATTATTATGGAAAACCATGCCTCATCTATGGGCCTAGCTAGTGCCGCCAATAAACAAACTCGTACCTACAAAACATGCATTTACCACTTCGAAAATGGTCATCTGGTGGATAGGTGACAATCAATGTGTTGCTGAATAATTTTTTTGCTGTTTACACAGAACAAAATGATGAATCGTTACATGCAACGTTATTCTGAGCAAGCCTTCAATTATCCTGTCGGCATTTAAATGTGAAAGGTGGGAAGAGCCCAGAGGTGGACAACCGATTATTGAATTTAGCAACAGATGTCGTGAATTAGAAGTAAAACTACTAATTGACGCTACTAGGTGACAGCCTACTGTAGTTTTATGCATGTTGAAAAATACACTAATTTGTAGTTGAGTTGTTGCCCCTATAAAAAAGACAAGGTAAACAAATTCACCCCACTTCGCGACCAATTGGCCATCTGTGGCTGGCAATTGGCGACAAGACGAGATTGCTCACCTTGGCGGCTGTAGCTTGCAAGAACGTCAATACTCAACTAGCTCGAGGGTGAGGTAGTTTTGAAGAGATGTGGGCAAGTTGTGTACCTTTGTAGTTGATGATTTTGTAATTGTTTCATGCTTACGTTTATCTTGGCTCCATGGAAAGACCATGTGCCTAGGTAAAGAGATAATTTGCAATATTTTTACGGTAGTCCCTTCCAAATTTGGTTTGGCTGATAAACGATGATCGTTTCAGGTACGCCCAATCAGACGGCCTTCTCCACATCGGCATCGAAAGAGTGAGAAACTTGGCAATGCTCACATTTCCCGTCGATTGCAAAGTGTAAGTGTTGAAACGGTGGTGGTGAAACTGGAAAGGTTTACCATTGCAGCAGATGTTAACCCCCCTTCTCTGCAGGTGCATCAAGGCCTCGTTGCTTCCTTTGCCTCTCAACAGCGCGTCGATGTGTTGCACGCGCATCGTTGGGGAGCTGGCCAAACCCACGTTTGGGGAATGTTTTCGTTTTCAAGTGCCGCTCAACAAGTTGCACGCCAAAACGCTTCAAGTCAACATTTGCTCCATCGATCCTGCGGGCAAGGAAGAGTGCTTGGTGAGGAGGAGTTTTTCCATGCCGGCCGGTATGAGTTGGGGAAACGTACGGATGAGCGAGCAGTTAATTAATAGATTTTGTTTTTCAGGGATGTACACAAGTTAGTTTGGCTGATTTCAACCACGATAAGGTGACATGCAAGTGGTACAATGTTCTAAATTCCTACGCCATGCCCCCTTCCAACCCTGGAAAGCAAGCTGCCACATTGAAGGTTGTTGATCCAATGGCCACTCGTTTTGAGAGGGGTTGCGGTTTTGAGAGCGCTGATTTTTAACTATCCAAACAGGTGACCCAAGCTGAAGGTGCGACGGGCAGTCTGACGAGAAGAATCTCCGAGAAAAGTGAACACTATTCGGGGTGACAATTGTCTTCATCGCTTTATAATGTTAGTTATTCCCTGTTAGTTTCAATGTTGGATTTGTTGATTGGACAGGGTATCATTGATTTCGTCGACGAAAGAAGAAAGTAGCGATGAATCCACCATCATTTCTTCGCAAACTTCGACTCTTACTCGAAATCAAGGTAAGGAGGGTCATTGCTTGCTTTGAAACTGTGTCATTTAACAATCTTGTCGACGGTCCGCTGCATGGGTGTTTTTCTTCCTCAGATCCCGATGCATTTGACGGAGAATTTAAGGGCGAGAATGCGGATTCGGACGAAGAGGAAGAGGAGGAAGATGACGAATACGAAGAGGCAATGAGAGCCTATGACAACCACACCTTGAAATTCTCTCAGACTTTGGCAAGCAATGCGTTTCCTTTTTGAAGCAGTTAATCCATCCATTTCAACTAAAACATTAAAAAAATAAATAAACGACTCGTTGGTGGTTTTTCTTGCAGGAAGAAACCATGATGCTCGTCACTGCAGAAGATTTGCTGGCTGAGACTTGCGACAAGGAAACCAACACGGATTACATTTTCATTCCCGACAAAGGACTTAAGAAACGTTCCGACGATGGCACACGTTCGACCATGATCAAACGTTCTCAAACCTTTTCGCCTAGCGCTGCCATCTCCAAAAACGATTACATATGCAAGGTGAGTGATAAAGATGAGCTCGCTGGTGCCAGCGGGGCTGACGCCGCTTTGCTGATTAACGACTGACTGCTTTTTGTTATTTTTTGTCACGCAGTTGAATAGAAGTGACAGCGATAGCTCGATGCCTCTTTATCGCCGAGGATCGTTTCAAAGAAATTCTGTTGAAAGGAGAAGTTTGCGATGGAAAAAAGTAGGTTGGAATAGGTGGAGGTTTACCCAACCAATGTACACTTTATTCATGACCTTGTTGTTGACCACAGGTGAGTGGTAGCTGCAAACTACTCAATTCCGGCATGCCGATGCGGACATCCATTGATTTGGAGTTAGACCTACAAGCGCAACAGACAAAATTGGTCCATCTACAAGATGATATTGTACGACTCAAAGAACTGAAACGTCGCTTGGAAGAAGTCAAAGCTAAAGGTAGCTGCGGAGGATGCCAAAACACACACAATTCACAAAGTGTCACATTTTTTGCAGAAAAGAGTCGGTCAAGCGTTAACGGTCTTTTTGTTCCTTTTGGTTCAGGTGAAAGTGAGTTGCCAGCATGGTTGAGTGAAAACGAGCATTTGCAGACCCTTCTAACCTCCGCCAACAAAGAAGTGAGTGTTTACTGCTGCTGCTGCCGCCATTGCGTTGTGATCAATGGTTGCGTTTCAGCAAGAAGGTGGAGTGACCTTGTCATGTTTCTTTGAGCAGGTGACGAAACAAAGCCCCGAGGATAAGAAAATCGAACGACTTTTAAAGAAAACGTCGCGAGAAATTTACAAACTGCGCAAAAGTCGGAAACAGCAGCCTGATGTCACATCCTTCAGGTATTTCCATTGCTCTTTGTTGAGAAATGGGCTAGCTTCCAACATGGAAATTAATCAATTTATTTATTTATTTATTTGAAGGGAGAAAATGGCCTTTTTCATGAGAGTGAACATGCACATCCCACCGTTACCTCCTGAATCGGACGGAGAAGAAGAAGAAGAAGAAGGTGATGCTGTCGATTCGAAGAAACAATCGGTGTCGGTGCAGAAATCAGAGGAACATGCGGGAAAGATGGAAATGGCGAGCACAGAATTGCCCCCCCTTATGGCACAACAAGTCGTCGAAGACGAGGGTGCTTCAGGGGATGAGAAAAAGCCTTACATCGTGGACAGGGAGCTTGGTGTGCAAGTGTGAAACACAATGACGGAATTGCTTGTTTACTGACGTCGCAGTCATCGCTGCTTGTTCTTCGGATCGAAGAGGTTCGGCACCAACGAAGCGAGTCCTAGCAGGGCGTTTCCTCTGAAACGGGAGGCGGAAGGGTGCGAGAGAAGATGCTTTCTTCGACCACTCGACGATGATTTGATGTGGACGAGGATCGCGATACCGATGGCAGCTTTCGAACGAGCTGTCCTCGTCGGTTGGTGAACTGCACAGTGTGGTCCCGGTCGATGGTTCCAACGCTGGCTTGCGTTTTTTGGTCCTTGGATGACGAAGAATGTCGCGTCGACCGGAGAGAATGTCATTGATGGAAAACTTTTGCCATTTACCTAATGCAGTATTTTGTTATTCATCGAGAGATTAAGTACAGTACCCTATTTGAATTGGAATCCAAGCATAGAGTGAGTGAATGAATGTACGGAATCTGACCAAATGCTTCGTTTATTTTTAAAGTTGAATCGAAAAACTAGTTTGCGCGCCTGAGTGCCCATTTTATTTTGCCTGTCGAATGGAGTGGCCTTCATCCTGTACATACATCACCATCGAAAGGACTTGGACGGTGCCAACGCCAAATCGTGGCCATACAGAACTCCACGTGCACATATCTATTGTATCCTACGACCCGTGTTGAAAGGTACGGGGTTGCTCAAGTATTTTCTATGAGAAAAATAACTTTGTACGTTTTTGTTTTTTTTTTGGAAGCCAGTTGAAACACATTTTTAACAATGCTACTTTTTAAACTATGTTTTATTTGTAAATGGTTTAACCATTGTTGTTAACAATTTAGTTGGCAAGGTGTCTCATCATTTTGCTGTCAGTTTGTTGTTTGTGAGTTAGGAGAAAAAGGGTTTCCTCGATACTTTTCATTCTGTATTCATTGAAATGAGTGATGTTCCTACTGGTCATGCTCTCACACCTACAAGTGCAAGTGAAAATGCAAATCTCATCTCTTTTTGGAAATTTTGTTGGCTGGAAGGAACTGTTTGAATAGGCCTAATTTTCTGGATTACACGAAAAACAAATAAACGTTGTTTCAATCAATAACATGGGTTCTGTCGGTGCTGGATAGAGGCATAGGCGAGTTCCGTATGCTAGCTAGCTAGCTAGCTCAAAGAACGCTGCTCCGCTGACGATGTTGAATCTGTTAAGAGCCAAAGCACCCATCGGGGACCGAGAATGCCTCTCTCTCTCTCTCTCTCTCTCTCTCTCTCTCTCTCTCACTCGCTCGGTACCCTCCTTACGCGCCTTGGGGAGAGACGAGATGTGAACTGATTCGACATCGTCAAAACCTGACTAGAGTCATCTCTAGCCTTTCCAAAGAATGCTTTATCACGTGACGGCTGGCTAGCCTATGGAACTCGCCTCTGGTAATCCTCCAAGGAAGTGCGGTAGTAATACCTAGAGACGTGGTTTTCATTTATTGATTTATTTATTTATTTATTTATTCGATTCAACGCCCAAATGAGCAAAAGAAAACAAGATGGGATTTCAATTTTTTTTTTTCTTCAAATGAATACACTGGTTGCTAGAACATGTTATTTTGGTAATTTCCTTATTCCAAGTGGTAACAACTTCCATAAAGTCAATGTATTGTACGGAAAATGGTTATGTACATAGGTTGAGGGAACAAAAATGTTTATTGAGGATGAGATTTCGACCAGACGTGTTTCTCAAAAAATGTAAGGGGTGGTTAACGCCCGCCCCCTTTTGATTTGACAAAGGGTGCATTCACTTTGGATGCTTTTACTGTCAGTGACAAGAATCATCGACCGTCTTGGGACAGTTTTTACGCTTAAAAGCAATAAAAGAATCCAAAGTTTCAACGCGCAAGATTCTTTAATGACCAGAAAAGATTTTTGGGATTTCACGAAACAGGCTACTATTCATTTATTTTTACAGCATGTTTCAGTTTTTCTCAAAAACAGGAAGGTGGGATTGAAATAAACGTGGCAGACGTGAATTCTTTGGGTCAACAACACTATATAGTGATTAATTTTTTAATCCCTCTGCTGGGGGAAAAACCAGACCTGTGTAGTAGGTTTGGAGTATGTCCATCCACCTGTTAACAACAGATTATTCGAAAGGAAAAGATAGGTCGCCTCTTGACTTGTAACGTACCGTACACGCTACTTACTGTAAGCTTAAATGTGTAATGAAAAAAATCCTATATAATTAATTAATTATTGATGTATTTTCTTTCATTTGGTACGAGCTAGCTAGCTAACTGCTATAAGTGGTTAAATAGGGTTTGTAATTTGGAACACGTCATTTGTGAGTTGATGGGCCGTTAGCAATATTATATACAATATATATATAGGTATAGATTATAATCCATGCGTGACCAACCAAAGAGTGGGGAGTGGGTAGGTAGGTAGACAGCCAGCCAGCTGTTGGTCGTCGACTTCTCTCGAAAAGCGTTGAAGGATTGACTAGCTAATGAAGTGATAGATTTTCATTCTTTTCGGCGTACAAGTTATACCAGGTCGTATTGTACGTTGTTATTAGGAAAGCTACAACTTGTTAAAAGTTACTTGACACAGAATAATAGGTTAGCCTATTAACCTATTATTCTGTGTTACTTGATTTGATTGTCATGGTTTCAAAAAGCAAGTAAAACCATCCCTCCCAAACACCGGTGGAGGGTTTGTTGTTGTGACATGGTTGCTATGCCAACTTGTTTATTGCCGCATTTTTGTTGTAGCACGTCCTCGCCTGCGGATAGTTTTGCTATTTTCTATTGAAGGTGCTTTTTGGTCACTTGTACCATTAAGTGATTTTGTCTCGAACATAGCGAAGGTGGTGGGGGATTGTTTTCGACAGTCACGTGACATCGCGGGACCTTTAAATTAAATCCATGGATTGTTGATAATCAATCACAACGTCCGTCAAAATGCCAAGTGGAGGAGACGGTAGGAAGGATTTTATCCTCGCTACCATAGGTAGGTAATTAATTAAAACACTGTGAAGTGAAAGGCTTTACTTTAAGGGAATGGTTTATATTATTATAATTACTTTGATGACACGACAGACAAGTGAGCAAAAAAAAAACTAAAGAAATAAAATTAACTTCATTCCACTGACCGATAATCATGGTCACTGTATATGGCTATGCAATAAACGTAAATAAGTTTCCTTCGTTTGTATGTTTGTCTGTCTGTCTGTCACGCTCACACCGTCCGAAATCAAATGTATTCTTGCAAGTGACTGACAGGATTAGAAAGCCACACCTCAACAAAAAAGGAATAACCTACCCAACCTAACCCCCTCACATGGTGCACTTAAAGCCCTCCTCCAATAATTACCACCTAGGCTAGTGATTATTTTATTGGATGGAGCATCCAAAAGGAAAACGAACAAACAAAAAGTAAATGAGATTAAAATAATATATTAATATACTGGTGGTGCTAATCTAACTTTTGGACCATCCTGTATTTCTGGGTGTGTCTATTTAATAAGACAGGACTAGGTCAAAGTGAAGTGGATTTATTCTTAAATTTACTTGACATTCACAAAAAAGAAAGTCATACATAACTGTCTAAGTTTCACATGCCCATCACCGATGTTCGATCGATATTGAAAGCTTTGATTCTTCATTTTTTAATTAATTTGCAGGGAATTATTTTGCCATCCCATCTAACAGTCCTTCCCTGACGTCCTTGGTCGACTTGGACAAACTCAACAATTTTCTCGACAATCCGACGACGTTTGTCTTAACCATCAAAGTTGACGGCCGCGATGCCAAAAAAGCATTAATTTTATCCAACAAGGTAAAGTCGTTTCTGTTTCGATGGGTGGTGAACTAGTTGCTGTCGATCGTCGGCTACGAGAGAGAGAGAGAGACGTTGCTTCATCACCGGGAAACGGAGGACAATGGTCTGACTTGTCTGACGTTTTGTGTTAAAAGGTCGATGCAGCATTGCCGGAGGAGAAGGTTCTCGTCTTCTTCAAGCTGAGACCAGAGGTGATCACTCCGGATAACCTTCATTCGAATATTTTCATTTCGTCGATGTTGGATTCTCCCGTCAGTGCTTTGTATCATGCGCTCAAGAAAGTATTTGCACCTTTACTTCTTAAGGTGAAGAACGTTTCACTAGGGGTGCTTAGGGGTGCTGGTGCTCAGTGATGACACCTACTTTTTAGTACGATCAACGTGAACCTTTGGTTATCTGTGCAGGATGAAAAATGGAGTCAGAACGTCGATCCCAAGTTGCAAACGCTTGTCAGCGACTTGGAAGTGGGCTTGGGTTCTTTTTTGAGGAAGGACAAGAGCGGCGCTGCTTCGGATGGTTCGACCAACGATAAAACTCTCGCTAGTAAGGCAACTAGCCTCGATCGCCTCAAAGAATAGGAACCTTGTTTTGTTTTGGTATTGTTTCATTGGTTCGTTTCGTAGATATTCTTTCGCCCGTGGAAGAGTACGAGTTCTGGTCGGAGAGGTCTCGCATCGGTGGCAAGGACGGCATCGAAGGAAGAGTTTTCAGCGAGTTGTTGGAGCCCGTAGCCAATGAATTTCGCTCTTTGGAAACGCTGAGTCTTGATAATTGCGATGGCTTACTCGAAACGGCCTATCTGACTTACGACGAACTGTGGAAGACGGAAGAAACCGATTATTATCCTCAAGATCGAATGGCTCATTTGCTGGAAGTGACGGGTGCGTTGGAATCGGGTTTGTACTTGCTCCTTTACTTTCCACGTACGGTGATGTTGAGGGGTTTTGGTTTGAACAGGAAACTCTATAACTTGGCACATTCAAAACCAGCTGTCATCGACCGATGTTTGGACAGCCAACTACTTTGCTATGGAGTCATCACTGACCGAAGGATTGAACTTGTGTCATACCTGGTTGGAGAATTGTAAGCAGTTGACAGGCTTGTTTTGGGCGCAGTACTTGCCTCACCAATGGCAAGGAATACCTTTCGTACCTGTACAAACCAAAATGGTAGCGTCGCGACTGGAAAAAGCAAGTTTGTTTAACGGGTTGGTTTGAACGAATCAAAGTGGTGAAACGACGATTGGAGCGTCTTTTATTCTGTCTTTTCAGATTTACGGTTTACGTACGTTGCAGAAGCATTTGTCGCAACTCATGTCTAAGAAGGAACAACAGGACACCAAAATGGACGACATGTTTGGGTGTTTCTCGGGACTTAATCCACTGCACTGTAACCCATACACCGAACCCTTGTGGACGGCAGCGCTGGCGCAGTTCGAAGCTCAGATACAACCTGCGGAGAGAGCTGTGACGGGAAAACTTCGTTCTCATTTGCACAATCTCAAAGCCAGTCCTTTGCAGGTTAATGGGAACGAATCGTTGATTAAATTTGTTTAGCATTTTGCACGTCACTTTGATTCATTCTTTCAATTTTCTTTTACCTTTAGTTATTACAAGAATTCAAACGTTTCAAGGAACTTATCAAAAAACCTACCATTAGCAAAGAATTGGTAGCTGAACGGTAAGCTCCTCACTCGTTTTTGTTTGATTCTTTTTAATGGTTTTCTTGCATCACCTCGAGCTGGTTGATATCACAGGGAAATGCTGCTGTACGAACTTCGCGATTACTTGAAAAATTGCAAATCCGAGTTCGAATCGTACACGGGAGGTTCTGGGAAGACTCCACCGAAACTGCCTCACGTTCCAGAAGTGGTCAGTAAGGTGATATGGGCCAAACAGATGGATGCTAAAGTGAGTGTGGAAACCAATATTATCCATTCGCACAGATCAATCATGTTGCCATTGAATTCCATTATTCAATGCCTGCTTTCAGGTAGAAGATATCAAAAAAACCAGTGAACTGCTGCTGAGTGATTTAAGCGGGTTTCAACTGTTGCAAGATTCTTTAGTGGAATTTGACAAGGACTTGAAAGAATTTTCGAAAGATCTGTACGATTCCTGGTGCTACGAAGTGTTGTCAGGAATTGACGATGACACGCTCAGGTGCTGGTTGCGTTTCAAATTTTTGCTATCGTTGAACTACATGCACTCGAGAGAAAATAAGAAATGTATTTGATTTTCCTCGATCAGCCTTTCAACGGAGGAGCAAGTGCTGAGGTTTGGCAAGGATAAGCGATTGATGGTGAACTACAACCCGCGTCTGGTTTCGTTGGTCAGAGAGACGAGACAACTTTCAGTGCTTGGATTTGTTGTCCCCACCAAAATTAAGAAGGCATCCGAGAAGGCCAAGAAATTCAGCTGCCAAGCCAAAGATTTGCAGCAGGTGTTTATTTCCCCACCGATTGGTGCGAAGAAGCCAACGTTTTGGCCAGCGGTTTAGCCATTGTTTCTCATTTATTCTCCTCAGATTGCCAACTTTCACAACACGGTGATTGACCAGATGATCTTGAGTCAACGTTCGATGATGTTGGAAGCTGCCGTGCAGCTGGAAAAACTGGTCGAAAAACAGCACGGCATCACGTGGAATAACACGGACGTTCTCGCCAAGTACATCAAAAGGTTGCAAGATGCCGCCGAACGTTTGTCACGTGAAAACCACAAATTGAGGAACTACCATAACTGTCTATGCGACAAGGTAGGTGGTTATTGGTGAACGCGTTGCTTCATCCTAATAACGATACACTAGGTTTGAGATGGACTTTCACAACTCTTTCATGAGGTGTTGAAACTGATGACCACACCTTTGCTTCGACAACAACAGAAGTGGAAAGACAACCTTTCTGACATTAGACAAATCATGCACACCGTGGAACAGCAGGTGTGGCGATTTGCTGTTTGTTTTTCTTGTGTAACGAATCCTTGATTGATGGCGAATTCACTTTATTGCTCCATGGATCATGTTGTAGGGCTTTCCTGAAAATCACATGAAACCTTGGAAGGTTCATTGGGATCGACAGCTGTATAAAGCACTGGTGCATCAGTATCAGCTCGAACTCGAGTCCATGAATGAACACCTTCCGGAAATCAAAGTGGAGTTAACATACAGGTATCTATCCATCTATCTGAAATGATTCTCTCGTCACGGCTGTGCAAGTTCCTTTACTACGTGCCATTGTTGTTTGGTAGGCAGCAGCGCCTGCAATTCAGTCCTCCCGTCGAAGACATTCGAACCAAGTACTACGGTCAGCTGAAACGGTTGTTGAGCATTCCGTACCATTTCAAAGGGGTCAATGAAACGGTCGTTGAAGGTTCCGTTTTTCCAATCATGGTGCAGAGAAACGCTCACAACTTTGGCAAGGTTTATGCAAAGGGCGAAGATTTATTTCGACGTTTACAGCGATTTGTGGACAAGTTTAAGGTAGTGTAGGTGGTAGCCAAGTTGACCCTTCGATCTTGCTAACATTATTTATTATTTTTGTGTCTCAACAGCCTTGGGTGGTGCTGGGATCCCTCAACATGGACAATCTTGCCGATAAGCATTTGCAGGATCCCGACGATTGGGAGAGAAATTTCCGAGCATTGAAACTTAAAAGCCAAGATGCAGGAAAGTTGCCAAGGTACGTACGTACGTACGTACGGTCGATAAGAATTTTGCTAACTAGCTAGGATTTGCCATCGAGCGATGTTGTCGACTCGACTTTTTGCACTGAAGGTGATGGTGTGCTTGTTTGCTTGTTTTGTTTTGTTCAAGTGGGGAGGAAAAAATTGGTTGTTTGTCTGTGAGCTTTGCTCCAGTGAAAGCTGTTATCGACGATCACATCCAAAGCTTATGGGACACGTTGCTGGGGTCTTTGAGAAGGGCTGTGGTGAGAGACGTTGCCACGGTTGAAAACTTCATCGATTCGGCTTTGGAGATGTTGGGTCGCCGACTGCAAAGCGTCGATGACATCAGCCAAGCCTATGGCAAACACGTCGAACTGAATGAGAAGAAAGATCAAGTGAGAAAGTCGGAATTTAAGTTGGTTGCTTTTGTTTTGTCAAACCTTGGATGTTGACCACCTTGGGGGTGTGGACAGATGATGGCGGTGTATGCCAGTGCAGATGCCAAGAACAGACTGTTAGGTATGTGGGCAAAGGAACATCTCGATAACGTTTCCAAGCTGCGTGGGTTGTGGGACACGTTTGAACAGAAGATGAAAAGTTTCGAGCAAAACGTGGCCCAAGAGGTAATGCATTTTATTCACTCTGGATTCGATCGCTCGGCTGAATTCAACAGTTTTCTCGACGAGGGGTACAATTAATTGACTGGATGTCGATCACGGTTCAGGTGGATGCGTTGAAGGCGAACAAACTCAACGATATTCATAATCACAAGCAAAAGTTGAAGAGATTTTCCGATTACTGGAAACAATCTCGACCAAAAGGCGATTTTATGCAAGTCAACAAAGATGATTTATTCCGGGTGATAGACAATTTGAAAGAAAAACGAGAAGCTCTCAACCTAATCTTCCAAGAACAAGATGCGTTGATGTACGTGTGTAGGATGACGTCGTTCAATTTGGTGCTTTTCGAAGTGACAAATTTTTACTGACATTTACATTTTGCAGATCGGATTGTTCCAAACTAGGGATGCCTGAAACGGATTTTGCAACGAGTGCGGAAATAGATGAGGACTTGAAGAAGATGGAGGAAAAGTGGTTTCCTCTCGCTGACTTTTACTTCGGTCAGGAAGAAATGGGAAAAGAAAAGTGGAAGAGTTTCAGGTTGGTTCCAACATTGCCAAGTTGTTAGTGAAGTCAACTTCCTTCTCGGATTGGAGTCTGGAATGCTATTTTTCTAGGGCCAAAAGCTATAAATTCGAAGAGTATCTTAACGTTTGGTCGGAAAAATTTAAGGACGGCGGTCCGACGTTTCTGATTCAACAGATCGAGGCCTGTAAAGTAAGCCTGGGTGTTAGAGTTGTGGGTTGTTTTTGTCTTCATCGGCTTCTTGCGAGGATATCGTTTTTGATCGAATTGATGAATTCCAGGCCTTGGTGCCGATGCTGAAGTACTGTCGTGGTGACATTTTCATGCACGAACATTGGCAAGAGATGTTTGGAGTCCTAGGCTTACCTTCTGGTGTGACTGAGGATGAACTAACATTTCAACATTTGCTCGACGTCAAGGAGAACATCATCATCAACTCTAAACTTTTAAAGGTCTTTGCTATATTGCACCATTGGTTTTCAATGCTAGTTGAGATTCATTAACTATGGCTGTTTCAATGAACGCAGGATTTGAACGGTCGTGCGCAAGGCCAAGTCACCATTCGCCAAGCCCTTCAAGAGCTCGAAGGCTGGGGTGCAGTGGCCACTTTCTCTTTGGTCGATGCAGAAGACAGTAAACACGAGAGCATGAAGCTCATCAAAGATTGGAAAGAGTTGTTGAACAAGGTTATTTGGGCTACGTCCTCGTTTTTTGTATTTAAAGAGAAACAACTTGTGCCTGCCACTGATGGTTTTAAAATTGCAGATTGGAGATTACCAGAGTTTGCTGCAGTCCTTGAAAGACACTCCTTACTTCCATGCGTTTCAAGATCGCGTGATGATTTGGGAAACTCGGCTGGCCGATCTGGACGAATACCTGCACAACTTGAACCAGATTCAGCGCAAGTGGCTTTACCTCGAGCCCATCTTTAATCGTGGTGCTCTACCCAAGGAACAGGCTCGTTTTGCCAGAGTCGACAGCGATTTCAAGTGAGGCTTCGGAATTTCAAACTGCTAACCTAAGCCACTTTAAACAACGGTGCTTTGTTTGTTGATCCGCAGGATGATTTTGAACGACATTGTCAAAGATCCACGCGTGATGTCTCTGTGTTCCGTGTCAGGACTGCGTGCGACGCTGACCACGCTTTCGGATCAGCTTCAGCGTTGCCAGAAATCGCTCAACGAATTTTTGGAGGTGATTCAAAACGAGTCGGTCGGACAGGAATGGTCGTCGCGGACTCGTCCAAGGGGACTGTTTTGCTCATGTCTTGTTTGTTTTGGATCGTTTCCTAGGAGAAAAGATCTTCGTTTCCTCGTTTCTATTTCATTGGTGACGACGATCTTCTGGAAATCCTAGGTCAGTCGACCAACCCCATCGTCATCCGTTCTCATTTGAAGAAACTGTTTGCAGGGATTCACAGTGTCGGTTTTGACGATGCGAACCAACACATCAAAGCAATGGTGTCATTGGACGGAGAAGTCGTTTCACTGAAGAAGAAGGTACAGGTGACGCCCGACATCGAAACGTGGTTAGCTCACCTGGCTGAAGAAATGAAATCGACCTTGCGGAGTTTGTTGATCGAGTGCCTCGAGCAGTGGAAAGCGAGTGATGGGCCCGATCCTCTCGCGTTTCCTTCGCAGGTAGAACCAAATGGGAATAGAGTAGCTCGACAAGATGACCAAAGTTTGGCAACCTCACCAACTTGCTTTTGTAGATTTTGTGCTTAGCTGACCAGATTCGATTCACCGAAATGTGCGAGGATTCCATATCCAAGGGTTCGTTACAAGACCTGAGTCGTCAGATGGAGAAACAGTTGGAGTTTTACACTAACACCGACGTTTCGTCTTCCGATGAGGATAATGTTTTGGAACTAAAACTGAAGGTACTTTTCCAGTTGGCGTCAATCTGCAGGGATAAAAAGGTTGTTTTTGCTTTTATTTATTTATTTATTTATTTATTTATTTTTTCATCTAGGCACTGATATTGGATAACATTCATCACATTGACGTTGTTAAACAGCTCATCGACGCTCAGGTGACCTCCGTTGAGAACTGGAGTTGGAACAAACAACTCAGGTGATCGAATTTTTCAATTTTATACTCTCCAACACTGATCGATTTGCCAACATTTTATGGGAACTAGGAAAATGTCGTACAGTAATTTTGTTTTATGGATTTTGACAGGTTTTATCTAAGTAAAGGTGTGGCTATCATGAGAATGGTGGATGCTGAATTCGATTACACCTACGAGTACCAAGGAAATGCTCTGAAACTGGTGCACACCTCGTTGACCGACAAATGCTACCTCACCCTCACTCAAGGTGGCAATTTGGCCTTCACCATCTTGCACGTTTATAGATATTCTGTTAAAATGTCGATTTGGTCATTACGTTAGGAATGCGAATGGGATTAGGTGGCAATCCCTATGGCCCCGCAGGGACGGGGAAGACGGAATCTGTCAAAGCGCTGGGCAATTTGTTTGGCAGACAAGTTCTTGTTTTCAATTGCGATGAAGTAAAATTCACATTGGATTGGTTTTTCTTGGACGTGTGTTGTTTTGAAACGACTCGATTCACTCGGTCTTTTTTTTTTACATTTAGGGAATAGATGTGAAATCGATGGGGCGCATTTTCATCGGTATAGTGAAATGCGGTGCATGGGGTTGTTTCGACGAGTTCAATCGGTTGGAAGAAGCCGTGTTGTCCGCCGTGTCCATGCAAATACAGACCATTCAAGCTGCATTGAGAAACAATGCCGCAACTGTCAACCTGCTCAAAGGAGAGGTGAGTTGTGTGCAATTTGACCCATCCTTCTGTCCTTTGTCAAATTGAACTTTTTTGTTGCTTGCTTGTTCAATCGTTAAGGTGCCCATCAACCCCAACTCGGGCATTTTTATCACTCTCAACCCAGCTGGGAAAGGTTACGGAGGAAGACAAAAACTACCTGACAATTTAAAACAGTTGTTTCGACCTGTGGCCATGTCGTCTCCCGACAACGAACTCATTGCCGAAGTTATTTTATTTTCCGAAGGATTCAAGCATGCTAAAATTTTGGGAAGCAAACTCGTCACCATTTTCAAACTTTCCAAGTAATGATGGTATTTTTTGTGAAACAAAAAAAAATTGACCAAGTTGATGTCGACCCCTTGGGACAATGGAACGATGGACGTTGGTTTGGCTTGGCTCATTTTTTTTGGTATTTTCAGGGAACTATTAACACCGCTTCAGCATTACGACTGGGGTTTGCGGGCCTTAAAAACGGTACTCAAAGGAAGCGGGAATCTACTGCAGCTGATGAAACGAGCCACGGAGAGTAACGACACCGTCACCGACAGAAGAGAAACTGAGATCGTCGTGCAAGCTTTACGCATGAACACACTGTCCAAACTGTCCTTCGCCGATTCGCAACGTTTTGATGCCTTGGTCAAAGATGTGTTTTCCGATGTCGACTTCAGGGAGACTGGCTACGAAGACATTGCTGAAGCGGTTCGAAATTCGTACTCTCAACTTGGTCTCATTCTGAGTGAAAAACAGGTAGCGTTAACGCTTTGAACTTTAAATTGAAGCTCTTTCAGGTCATAGACCAGGTGAAGAAATTTTGCATTTCTCCCAGGGACGTTGTTGGCATGCTTAGCCTACAACATGCTGCTTGTTAGTTATTGGCTGCTGTACTGTGGCACGCCCATCAAGTTGATTATTTCCATTATCTTCGTGTTGTTTTATTTGTTACCTGTTACGATGGAAGGTAAGAAGTGAAATCAAGGCATCTCCGAGAAGCAGTAGCCTCAATGGTAAAAATGATTTCACGGAAAGCAAACGTCTCGCTCTGGTTGGCAAGTGGGAGAAAACCGCTTTTGTTTCTTGACTCGGCTAACATTGATAAACAACTCTGCTTTATTGTCAACGTTGGAAGGAAAAGGAATAAAGGAAGATGATAACTATTCCCTAATGTAGTAAAAGTCGTGTAAATCGGGTTTGTTTCAATGAAGTAGTACACTGTTCGATTTTTCTTGCACAGGTGAAAAAAGCGTTGGAATTGTACGAGCAAACGCAACAACGCATGGGAGTTGTTTTGGTCGGCCCGAGTGGATCTGGAAAGTCGACCTTGTGGAAAGTGCTTTTGCATGCCTTGATGAAATTAGGAAGAACTGTCAAACACTACACGATGAATCCTAAAGCAATGCCGAGAACGCAAGTAGGTTTGTCCATCACGAGCGAGGCCAAATTATACGGAAAAATTACAAGACAGGTAATAACGTCGATTGGCATGAAGGACACCCCATTCCTAACAAATAAGATGGGCAAGTGCATGTGGTGCTAGAATGCGCACGTGTCACACTACATGAATGAAAAGTGAAACGTGAAATACATCGATACAAATTATTAGATCACTTGAACGTTTTCCACACAATATGTTCCCAGTATGGAATAATTTACCCTTTCATCTTAGGAAAATTTCCTTTTTGTGTCTTCAAGGCACTTGTTTTTACACGTTGTAGTCATTTTAAAAAATCACTGTGTACTTTCATTATTCAAGGATGTCATTATTTATCCTAAGTATGCCGATGTATTTCCAAGGGATGTAAAAAAAAGAAAAAGGGGGGGGGGACCCATCGTGTGCGCAGTCCAAGCCACAGAGAAAGAAAAGAATGGGAAACCCGGTAAAGTTTCAACTTTATTTAAAAGTCATGAAGAATTGGACATTTGTCCCCACTGTGATATTAGACGTACAATGGCCTTCTCATAAAAGTCTTTGGCTTCCTGGAACCACACGAACTTTCTCTATCAGTTCATGATCCATCTTGAATTGGTATTCATGCAAAGCTTCCAAATTGTTGGACTATTCTTTTCCTTCTCTATGGCTTGGGTGGCCAGCACGATGGGTTCCCCCCCTCCCTTTTTTTCGACCATGTGGCGCAAAACGTGCACATTCTAGCAGAGCAGAACATGCACTTGACCATCTTTTTTGTTAGGAATGTGGTGTTATTCATGCCACTATCAGCGTTACTACCTTTCTTGTAGTTTTTCCACAATAGCCTTTGGCTCGTTATTTATTGACTGACCCAAGAGGAGCAGGTGGTTTATTTTTTGGTTTGTGGTTTGACGTGCACTTTACTTCGATGCAGTTGTTGGGTCACATCGATCAGGACACGAGAGAATGGTTCGATGGAGTGTTGACCAACAGCGCTCGACAGGTTGTCAGGGAACCTAAAGGTACAGTCAATTGTCTGTCGAAAAGTTTGTCACATGTCTGCGATGCCAAGATGACATTGCAACTTTACGTTACAGAAGTCACGTCGTGGATCATTTGCGACGGTGATATCGACCCCGAATGGATCGAATCTCTCAATTCCGTTCTGGATGACAACCATCTCCTGACGATGCCGTCGGGCGAACGTATTCAGTTTGGTCCCAATGTCAATTTTATTTTTGAGACGCACAGTCTCAACTGTGCCTCCCCAGCCACAATCTCTCGGATGGGAATGATTTTCTTGAGGTAAGCATGATGCCCGTGGCAGTGTGCAGCGTGATGAGGTGTAGTCTAAAAACATTGGAACGATTCTTAGTGACGAAGACACCGACGTGAAAGCATTGATCAGTGCTTGGCTTCGCAGTCAGGATGATGCTGTGCAAAATCAATTATCGTCGTTGATGGAGGATTACTTCTACAAGGCTTTTCAATACGTACGGTTGCAGGTGGGTGATCTTGGACACTTTAGAGGAAACTATTATGCAAAATCGAATTTTCATCACTCGCGCTGAAAAAAGTGTTTTTTGAATTTATTTCTGCTGTAAATTGATCTTTGCAAATGAGAAAGACTTTATTCATCAAGGATCATTTGACTTTGTGAACTTGTTTTGTTTTGATTTGGACAGAATGACGATGTGGTGGAAACCAGTCTCGTTGGGCTGGTCCTCAACGGCCTGTCCCATTTGGTTGGCGTAAGGAGTAAATCGCACTTTGCCGTTGCTCTCGTTCGAGGTCTCGGTGGAAACTTATCCGAGACGGTTCGTGAAAACTTTGCCAAAGAGGTAACGTAACGTCTTCCATCTTAGGTGTGCATGATGAAAAAGAGTATGCTTTTCATTGCAATCGGGGTTTTCAAACCAGGTTTACAGCTGGACAGGAACCATTCCACCCGACATGGATAAGCCGTTAAACGTTCGTTACGATGAAACTCGAGATCGATTGGAAAGCTACAACGAATTGGTAAGTAAATGTTTTGCTCTTTCCTTGGCCACCGAAGGCACCAATCACACTGGTATCGACTAGTTGGAAACATTTCACATTGTAGAAAAATGAAAAACTGTCCATTGCCGATTTCATGGGTGGCACTTTGCCCATTGTCAAAACGCAACAAGTGCTGAGGAACTTGGATTACTTGTTACCTTGGTTACGGACG
The DNA here is from genome assembly GCA_034695005.1 of Cryptops parisi. Taxonomy (NCBI): domain Eukaryota; kingdom Metazoa; phylum Arthropoda; class Chilopoda; order Scolopendromorpha; family Cryptopidae; genus Cryptops; species Cryptops parisi. The sequence goes on along the minus strand of JAQIWH010000034.1, from coordinate 44,608 downwards.
AGTCAACCATTTTTGCTCGTCGGGCCCGAAGGCTGTGGCAAATAGTAAGCAAGCATTTCAGTGCTGGCATCCTCCCATTGGACAAGGTTTGGTTTGTACTAGATGGAGTGTTTTTTACTGTTACTTTTACTTTGTAGCCTACTGTTGCAGCACTGTTTCGATCAGATCCGTTCAACCAACGTGGCTGTTGTCTACTGTAGCGCGCAGACGACCCAAGAACACATTCTTCAGAAACTCAGCCAAACGTGCATCGTTATCAGCTCCAACGTGGGTCGCATCTATAGGCCTAAAGACTGCGAACGGCTCATTTTGTACCTGAAGGACATCAATCTTCCTCATCCTGACAAATGGGGAACATCCCAACTCGTCGCTTTTTTGCAACAGGTATTGGGATTGTTTTGAACAACTTTGTGCTTGGTGACAGTCGTGTTGGTAACTCCTTTGCTCTTGGACCGTCAGGCCATCACTTACAATGGATTCTACGACGCTAATCTGGAATGGGTCGGACTCGAAGGAGTCCAAATTGTAGCCAGCTTGACGGGAAGCAACACTCTTGGTCGCCATAAACTGACGTCTCGTTTCACCTCCATCACGAGGATATGTTCCGTCAGGTCAGCGCGTCGTTGCCATCATGGCATCATGGAGGTGAAACTTGGAGAACCGCTCTTGTCAAGCCTCTCTCTTTAATTTTTCAGTTGTCCCGAAAAGAAAGAATTGCAGTTTATTTACGGATCGTATGCTGCGGCCATCCTCAGCTATCTGATGGGGACCAAAAGCAGTTGGGCCTCGATGGACAATGCTTACAAGCTTGCGGGTTCGATGGTGCAACTTTACGATCAGGTGAAGGAAGGAAGGAAGGAAGGAATCGTTTCAGTCGTGACTCGTCGACATGGTTGAAACGACATCAATTCTGTTTGTAGTTTGTCATCATGAGAAAAGAAAAACGGTCGGATCATTAATCATCTATCTGCATCATTTTTGTTGCCGCGCTTAGGTGAGGAAGAAGTTCACGGTGGACGACTACAACCACTACATTTTCACTCCCCAGCACCTCAGTCTTTGGCTTCTCGGTCTGCTTCGATACGACTTCAAAGATTTGCAGCCAAGCGACGAAACGTTTGCCGTGTTGGAAGCATGCGCTTACGAAGCTCGTCATCTGTTCAGAGACAAACTCGTTGGAAATGACGCACGGAATAAATTCGACAGCTGTTTGCGGTCAATTTTCGAAACCGATTGGAACAGCAGTGTGGTCAACAAACTCGAAGGTAAGGTCGTAAGGTGATGCGATTGGAATCGGATAACCCACCTTGGATGTTTTTGACCACTGGCCGATCTTACAAGCAGGCTCGTACTTTGTGACGTGGGGAGCTCATGCTGAATTGGCCGTGGCCCCGGGCGCTCCATTGCCACCGTTTGGCAAGTTTTTGGGGAAAATGACTCCCGAAGAGGTGGAGAAAACACTTCGCAAAGGGGTAGTTCAGTATTGTGAGTGTTGACCTTCAACTTTGGCTGGCAGTTTTGTCCCAGCTGCATTTTTTGTGATGTCACGTTGAATGTGCTTGTAGCTCACGAAAGCCGAGAGATGAACGTATTGATTTTCGAAGAAGTGACGAGATTGATGAGTCAAGTGGACCACGCCTTGACCGTCCCTGGTGGATCTCTTTTGCTAGCTGGTGTGAGCGGTGTTGGAAGAAGGACCGCCGTTTCCATCGTGGCCACCATGCATGGTTATACGATTTTTACGCCTCAAGTCACGAAAAACTACGGCGTGAAACAACTGAGGAACGATCTCAAATTGGTAAAGTGTGGTGATCTCTACTAGATGCTTGGGGTCTCTGACTTGTCGGACACGAGGGTTTGCAATTATTTTTCCAGGTGATGCAGGCTGCTGGCATTGACGGCCAGCAGACGGTGATTCTGCTGGAAGATCACCATTTCGTGGAGCCTTCGTTTCTCGAGATGATCAACAGCCTGCTAGCGGCGGGCGAAATTCCGGGCTTGTACACCCCCGAAGAATTGGAACCGTTGCTGGCACCTTTGCGAGAACAAGCATCGCAAGAGGGATTCGTGGGAAACTGCTTTTCTTATTTTGCTTCACGTGGGTCACGATTTGTTGCCATTTCGTGCACTGTCGTAGTTTTCGTATTGATTGAAAGAACCACTTTATTATTCAGGCGTCCGAATGAATCTTCACGTCACGTTGATTCTGGATTTCAACAATCCAAGTTTCGGAACCAACTGTGAGAGCAACCCAGCCTTTTTCAAGCAGTGTTGTATCCTGTGGCTGGAAGGATGGAGTCGAACGAGCATGTTACAGGTTTGCATTGTGGCCGAGATCGCTTTAGCTCTGAATTTTGACGATGGAACGAGTGGAGCTCGTTGCCTTTCCAGATGCCAGAACTGTTGTTTCACCGTGAGCCTTTGGAATCGGACCAGGCGGAAGGGGAAGAATCTATCGGTGATGCGGGAGGAACGGCGGTCGCCGAAGGGTTTGTCAACATTCACGAAATGGCTCCCAAAAGCGTCGCCACCCCTCGTCGTTTCATGACGTTCCTGCACACGTACGTGTCCGTTTTGACCAAGAAAAGGAAGGGCATCGTCAACAGGCAGAAACACTTGCAGGTGATTGGCTAACAGAATTCGATTCGTTGCCTGGAGGAGAGTAACTTGGACTTAACAAAGTTGCTCGTTGGCTTTCAGGCCGGTGTGTCCAAACTGAACGAAGCCAAAGCTGTGGTGGATAAATTGAAAACTCAGGCTGCTGAACAAAGCCAGCTTTTGGCTGAAAAGCAAGCCGAAGCCGACAACGCGTTAAAACTCATCACGACGAGCATGCAAGTGAGTAGTGAAGTAGTCAGTTGCCTTTCTCTTTTTTATTTTAACTTGGAAAGATGAATGGGTCACACGAAGCAATGCTTTGCAGAGTGCTAGCGATCAGAAAATTGAAATGGAATCGCTTCGAGAACAAACCATGAAAGAGAACGATAAACTGGCTAAACGGAAAAAGGAAATCGATGGCGAGTTGAAAGAGATCGAACCTCTCATCCAAGAAGGTGAGTGAGTTTGACGGTCATTGGAAGCACGAACAGACGGTTGACGGCGGTACGTTGTTTCTTAGCCAAAGCTGCTGTCGGAAATTTGAAGTCGGAGGCTCTTTCGGAAATACGTTCGCTGCGTGCACCGCCAGACATCATCAGGGATATTCTCGAGGCGGTGTTGCGATTGATGGGAATTTTTGACACTTCTTGGAACAGCATGAAAAGGTGCGACGATTCTCGATGGTTTTGGAGGACGGGGGGGAGGAGGATCGTGCTCACTCATTCGGTTTGCCTTTTCAGTTTTCTTTCCAAGCGTGGTGTGAAAGAAGACATCTGTTCGTTCGATTCTCGACGCATAACACCCGAAATTGCCCAAAGCGTTCAGATGTTGTTGGAAGAACGTAAGGACTCGTTTGATCCGAAGGCAAGCGTGTTCCATTTCTGTTGTCGTTTGTCTGCGGCGTGTTGTCCGTACTAACGGAATCGATTTTCAGAATGCCAAGCGTGCCTCTGCCGCTGCCGCTCCGTTAGCCGCATGGGTGCGAGCTAACGTCAGTTACGCCCGCGTCTTGGAAAACATCCGACCTTTGGAAACCGAGCAGACACGACTTCAAACGTGAGCAGCCCGTGGTACGAGAAGCGTTGGTCGACGCTGGTAAAGTTAGTGTAAACGGCTTCACGATTTCTTTGAAGGAATTTGAGCAAAGCCGAAGATCGTATGGGACGGCTCAGTTCGGACCTGGATAGCGTGGACAAATACGTTGGGGAACTGAGAGACAAGTTGAACAAATTCACCAAAGAGGCTGCCGAGATTGAGATCAACTTGAAAAAAGCTGAAACGACCATCCTGTCGGCCGAGGCGTTGGTTGGCAAGTTGGAAGGAGAATACCAACGGTGGTCTTTGCAAGTGAGAAGACGGCACATCGAGTCCTTGAGGAACGGTAAGTCGAATGTTTAATTTGGACGAAAGCATCGTTTCTTTTTTTCGAGGTTGGCGACTTGAGTCGAGAACTGGACCAGCTTCCACTTCAGGCTTTGCTAGCTGCAGCTTTCCTCACGTACTTAGCATCGGCGTCGGAAGATGAACGTCACGACGCCGTCACTCGGTGGAAGGAGTTGACGGGGATCGATTTTGATGTCCGGCGTTTTCTGAGCAGCGAACGCGAACAGTTGCAATGGAAGAACGAAGGTTTACCGTCGGACGAACTGAGTTTGGAAAATGCACTCGTCATTCTGCAGGTGCAAAGTCTTTTTGCGATTTTGTTTGGGTGCATCATGACGAGTCGAGTTAGTTGTTTAAATGTTAATCCCCCGTTTACATTTTGCTGCATGCCACTTTAAGATTGGAGATTTGAAACCAGGGGTAAGAAGTTGTTTATCGTTTGGCCGAAAAGGTTGTTTGTAAAACCGGTATAGTAGAACTATACCGAAACGTAACTGGTTGTTTGTTGTGTACGCTTAGACGGTGCTTCGTCCGCTTTTGGTCGATCCATCATCGAGAGCTACCGACTGGTTATGCCTTCACTTGAAGAATGCACGATTGGAAGTCGTGAGCCAACAAGTAACTCTCCTTATGTTTTCGCATCGATCGAGTCCAACGAATTTTAAACTACAAGAACGCTCGTTGTCTCAATGGGTTAGGATTCTAACTTTGCCACAGCTCTGGAACTAGCCGTTCGTTTTGGAAAAACCTTGATCGTCCAGGATGTGGATGTCATCGAACCAATTCTTTATCCCGTCCTTCGTGGTGATCTCATCAGTCAAGGTGAGATCCGATTATTGATGGTGGTGAGTGATGGATCGATGGTTGGTAACAGTGTTGGTTAACTTTCCACCAGGCCCTCGCTACGTCGTTCAACTCGGAGAAAAAGTGGTGGATTACAATGATGAATTTCGTCTGTACCTGACAACGCGTCATCCTCAGCCTGGAATTCCTCCCGATGCAGCTGCCATCATTACCATGGTCAATTTTACGACAACGCGTGCTGGGCTCGCAGGCCAGGTGGGTGGATGGATCGGTTTTTCTCGTGTCATCACGTTGTGCTCTTGACGATTTGGCAACATTTTTATTCGTTGTTTTACTCGTCGTTCAAGTTGTTGGCAACGACGTTGCAGCATGAGAAGCCCGAACTCGAGACTAGGCTCACTGAACTGCTTCGTCGAGAAGAAGATCTCAAAATGCAGTTGACCGAACTGGAAGATTCTTTGTTGGAGGTTGATGCCGAGACGTTTCGTTTGGACCAGTGTGGTGAAATAAATTGTAACGTTGCGATGTGAAATTGTTTTTCAGCAATTGGCTAATGCCACTGGCAACGTGCTTGAAAATCAGGAGTTGTTGTTGTCTTTGAACAAGACCAAAAGCAGCAGCAGCACCATCACTTCATCGCTGAAGGAATCGCATTCGTTGCAAGTTTCTTTGGAAAAGGTAAAGTTGGTGAAGTAAAAGGGTGGCAAGAGTTACTGCAACTTGTTAGTTTTTCTCTTCAAACCTGGTGTGTGTGTGTGTGTGTGTGTTGTTTAGGAACGCAACATTTATTTGCCATTGGCTGAGTACGGCAGCAGTTTGTATTTTGTCATCAGCGACGTGAGCAAAGTGAACAACATGTATCGCTTCAGCCTTTCTGCTTTCATGGATCTCTTTCAGCAAGCGTTGCGGACCGATGCGGTAGGCGACCGACCGACCGACGTGTCCATTGTCGTCGACTATATTCATTGTGGGTAAAGTTAACAATGACTTGCTTGCCTCGATTGCAGACCAACGGCGATGCGGATTTACGCATCCAGTCTCTGCAGTCGACGCTTCAGAAACAGGTGTACTCGCATGTGTGTAGATCGTTGTTCAAAGCTGATCAGTTGACGTTCGCCTTGCATTTGATTCGTCGCATGCATCCCAATTTGTTTGCAGACAATGTAAGTCTTTTGTTGATGATGGGTGTTGATTGTGTGAGTGAGATTGGTTGCCTATCGCGTTTTGCTTATCCTTGTTTGGCAGGAATGGGAAGCCTTTGTTGGAATGCTCGTTTCCGACATCAAAGTGGAAGCCTCCGAGATGAGGGAGATGCTGCCTTCGTGGATCGATTCGGAACGGGCTCTGGCCGTTGCTTTGCTAAAGGTAGGCAAGAATCAACAAGTGAAAGGTGAAAGGAGGCGAGTGAGGGGCGTCTTGTAAGAACGGCTTGCTCGTCGGCCGGCAGAATGTTTTTCCTAGCTTGTACGAGACGTTGCAGCTGCAGAATGGTGATGTGTGGCAACCGTTTGCCAAAAGCCTTCAGTGCGAGTTGGAGATCCCCGCGACGATCGTTCGCAAGCTTTCGCTTTTCCAACAAGTGATGGTGGTTCAAGCGTTGAGTCCTGATCGTTTACACAGTGCCATGTTGCTCTTTGCTTCTCGTGCATTAGGTATTGTATATTTAGCAAACCTTTCGAAAGTTCGTTGATGACAGTGGTTGGTTTGGTCGGTGTATTGAAACTGATTGTTGTCGAAGGCATCAAGCAATTATCCCCCCCACCGTTGAATTTGAAGAAACTTTATTCGAGCGAATCCAAATGCACCGAGCCTGTCCTGGTCATCATTTCTCCAGGAACCGATCCATCTCAAGAACTTCAAGAATTAGCCGACGAGGTGGTCGGCGCCAATAAATTCCACCAGGTACAATGCAACGTTTGTGTTTGTTTAGGCTGGGAATCGATCGATCGATCGACGCATTGGTCAAAGTTGAAAGTTGATTTTCAATTGGCACGCAGGTTGCCATGGGTCAGGGTCAGTCGGAAATAGCCATCCAACTGCTTCATCGCTGTAGCCAGTCGGGAGAATGGCTGTGCTTGAAGAACTTGCATCTCGTAACATCCTGGCTTCCTGCATTGGAAAAGGCAAGTTGCCAATCATTTATTCCCGGCCAGTTAGCCTTTTACCAACTTGTTTTGTTGACACGGCACTGATCGTCATAAAATAAAGCTCACCATTATTTTTTTCCTCGAGGAATGGAAATCGTTGAAACCTGATGATGGTTTTCGCCTATGGATTACATCTGAAGCTCATCCCAACTTTTCACTCATCTTACTAGAGACTAGTTTGAAAGTCACTTATGAGGTCAGTAGATGTTAAAGCTATCTTAAAAGTGGCCCGTCTACATAGTGATTTTGTTTCTAGGCACCTCCTGGAATTAAAAAGAATTTACAAAGGACCTACGATTCGTGGTCTTCCGAATTTATTGCGAAAACGGGACAAGTGACACGTTCGCACGCTCTTTTTGCTCTAGCATGGTTTCACGCCATCATGCAGGAACGTAGGAATTACATTCCACAGGTAACGAACGGAATGCATAATCGGCTTTTTCAGCTTTTAGCCGTGTCCCTCAACGATGGGATTTTTCATTTGATTTCAGGGCTGGACCAAGTTTTATGAATTTGGTTTGGCAGATCTACGAGCTGGAGCCGACATCATTGACAGAATCTGCACGGCCAAACAAGGTGCTAGCAGCTAGTTAAGGATGAATGACGAAGCCAGCCTGTTGCGATGAGAACAAGGTCCTAAATAATTTTCCATTGCTTGCTCCACAGCTGATCCTTGGACCTTTGTACGTGGTTTGTACGCCAACGCTGTGTATGGAGGTCGTGTCGATAATGTGTTTGACTTGCGCATCATGGAATCTTACTTGACGCGATACTTCAACTCCGACTTGTTGGACAATTACGGGAAGAGTCGTTTCCCTGGCAACATTTCTCTACCCATCGCTGCCAATTACAAAGTAATTTTGATCATTTAACGATACGGCACAGCAGGCACAGGCACATGCACTTTTTGTTTTTAAATGGACTGAATAGGACGAGGCCTGCACCATTAATTAGCGTATTTCCGCTGCACCTTTTTCTTCTCTTACGCCGAACTTGTTTAAAATCAGGATTACATTGGAATCGTTCAACGGTTTCCCGAGGAGGATAAACCCGACTATTTTGGTCTTCCTGCCAACATCGATCAGTCGGCACAACGCACTAAAAGCGTTCAAGTGATTGGCCAATTGCGCATTTTGATGCGTTCGGTGGAAGTGGTGGGAAGGTTCGACCGTGAAAAATGGCATGCTGAAATGTCACCCATTCTCAGTCTGTGGAAAAAACTAAACCAGGTCCGGTGTTGCTCGTTCGATGACAATGTCGTCAAACGGTTTAGCTAGCTTTGACGAATTCTTTTCAACAAATTTTCAGAACTCGCAGCTCGTTCGAACGCAGACCAAACCGCCCAGTGCCAAGTCGACTAGAGATGCTCCCACGGTGTCCTTCATTCGACTGGAATACTACAACGCCATCAAACTCGTTCAGTACGTTCACGTGACGTTGGCTGCACTCAGCAAAGTCATAAGAGGAACGATTCTCCTGACGCCTGACGTTCAGCATCTTGCCGCTTCCCTGCTCCAACAAGAGGTGATGAAAAAGTCACTCGTTGGACGTGCTAATTTTTCCTAAGCTCTGTTCAACTGTCTTGTCTGTCGTCTTGCACCAGACACCGGAAAGCTGGATGGATCGGTGGGAAGGTCCAGCCGATCCCATGCAGTATCTGCGAACGGTGATGGCCAAGTCGTTGGCCATAGAAAAATGGTTCAGCCAAGCAGAGTCCGGAAAGTTGCTGGCCGACGTGCTCGATTTATCCGACCTGTTTCATCCCGACACCTTTCTCAACGCTTTGCGCCAACAGACTGCCAGGTAACTTTTCTTAATATTGTAATTTCTGTTTTTCGTTAATCTTTTTGATCGTTCGTTCGTTCGTTGTCAATTATGTATTCCGATTGGCCCGCTGCTTACCAAAAATGCTAACGTTGACATCCTACTGTTTTTCCACCAATTTCAGGGAAAGCAAGTGCATGATGGACAACTTGAAGTTTGCGTGTAGTTGGAAGAGCGCCAACATTCCTGGAGCCAAGCTGTCGGTCGCCATCAGCGGTCTTCAACTCGAAGGGTGCTCCTTTGATGGTTCCAATTTATCGGAGAGCCTACCCGATTCTCCGTGCATCCAGTCCGTTCCATCTTGCACCGTCGCCTGGGTCGTTAAGGTTGGTAGGGTTGCCGTTGTTTTCGTACTTTGCAAGTGAACCACCGTCTCACCTTCGTCGACCGTTGTGCTTGCAGGATAGCCCTCCAGTGTATCAACCACAAGGATCAATTTCTGTCCCAGTCTATTTTACCAGCCAACGCGACCGTGTCGTGACTTGTCTGGACATGCCGTGCAGTGGAAACAGTGACAAGTGGTTGCAAAATGGAATCGCTTTGTTTCTTAAAACCGTCTAGCCAATTACAAGGTGTAACCACCGTTGACCATTGAAAAAAAACAAAAACAAGCCCAGAACAAGCTGATTCGGTGTGCTGGTGGATCGAGAAGCCCAGTACAGTGCAGTAGTTGTCTTGCCAACGATCACTAGTAATAACTGCAAAGTAGCTTTCACGTTATTCTTTGTTAAAAACAAATGTTTTAAAACCGACAAAGCAGTTGCAACGTCTCCATTCTCGTTGTTAATAGTTGACCTAGAGAAAATTATTTCAATTTTTTATTCTTAAAATAATATTTACATTGTTTTCTGCATAAATAAAAGTTGGCTCGATGAATCCCTGTCCTAGGGGTAGCATTGCACTTGTATATGACCAAAATTAATTAATTAATGGATGCCAGCTTATTAACCTTGAGTCGGCACGGTTGTTAAACCTCGTCGACAGCCGCAGGCACGAGCAAGTAGGTGTTTTCTTCTCCCTCGTTGAGGGCTTGACCAGCTGCTGCTCCGCCTTTTCTGGTACGGTAAACATGGCGATTTCCGTCCAGAGGTTGCATGTCGGCTCGCTTGCCGAAGGCGGCGGCAGTGATGGCCAACACGATGCAAATCACGAGCAAGGCACAGACAACTGACGAAAAAGAAACAAAACCAACCGTGAGTCAACGTCGAGAGCAAATCCGTTGAGAAACGTAGCATAAACTTCGTACTTATCAGCCAGGTTCCAGTGATGCGAACTCCGAAAGGATCCCTGAGCAAATGAATGACGCTGAGCAACGATCCGTTGTTGGGCCTCGAGTTCAGTTTTAAAAGATGACACATCAACGGATACAAGTCAACATTCTGGAAAGGTGGGATTCTCGCACCCGACTGGAAATCGGGCCCGTACGCGATGAAAAAGGGATGCATCGAGTCCACGCTGTTGTTGTAACCGTGATTTCCGTAAGTATCTGCGCAACGATAAATAAAGGATGTGGATTGGAATTCATTTTTTCCTTTAATTCTCTCGATGGGTCGTGTCGCCGAGCGATGGAACGGCTCTACCATTGTGTGGCGATGACGTGCTTTCTCCGAGATCGTGTTCTTGTCTGGCAATCAAAACAATGGGTGCTATTCTATCGTTGCGTTTGTAGTGGTAAACATCGGGTATCTCTTCCCTCTTGTACACGATAAACTCGAACCGACTCGTGGCATTCTTGAACGTCTCGTAAACGAATTCTTCTTTACCTATCGAGAGAGAGAAAAAAAAAGTAGTCCTAGGTGGACGTACGTCGCCTCGGACAGTCGGCCATCACGAAGGGTGCACTCACCCTGGTCCGGATAAATGGCCCAGATCGGAGAAGTACCGTAGCGCACGTACGAGTGGTTGAGGATCAGATCGACATCGATGACGCCGGAGGTGTTGATCTGGGCCATGCCATGATCCGACGTGAGGATGACGTTGACGCTGTCGTGAAGACCGCTCTCTCGCATGCGGCGATCGAGATAGCCGACCCATCGATCCACGTCGGCGACCGCCTGCTTGACTCGGGGCGAAAAAGGCCCGTATTGGTGCCCTACGATGTCGGGCTGGTCGAAGTAAAGGAAGACGCAGTTGGCAGGCCAAGAAGGATCCTCGAACCACTGCAGCGCTACATCAATTTTCTTTTCGGCAACGACGGCAGGGTCATAAGGTACCGAGTGAAACGCCGTTTGATTCTCAATGATGGCGTTCGTGCCGGGCCACATCATTCCACCGCTGTAGCGATCGTTATCTTGCATCTGATTCAAAACCTGTCAACGGAATAACCAATCGTCAACGTCGTCGTCGGTGATCGGTACCTGAAGCTACTTTGTCATGTCTCACCCAAATGGGAATGGCACCGGCTGTGTTCCACCACTTGGCATCGGTGTCGTTCATGTGGAAGGTGTCATTGAGCTTGGGGTCGAAAAACTCGTTGGCCACGATCCCATGGCTTTCCTCGTAGAGTCCAGTGACGATCGAGTGGTGATTGGGGAAGGTTTTGGTGACAAACTGATTCTTCACGTATCGCGTGGTGGCCCCCGAATGGGCCAAGTGCAGCAGGTTGGGCACCACATCTCGGTAGAGGTCCAAATACCGGTACCAAAAGCCATCGAAAGAAACCACTAGTAGACGCGGGTGGACCGACAAGCCGTGGCTCAGCCCGATCAGTAGGCCGCCCAATAATAACATGCCGCCATATGGAAGCATCATCATCGGTGTGTTGACATAGCCCTTCCTACCGATCGTTCCATTCCATCCGTACCGTACGTCCGTACGCCGTCTGGTCCGTTGAAGTGAAGCGTTTACGTTGGTTACATTGCGGCGCGGCGCGGCGATAGTTCTATTCAGTACATAGTACACAACAGGGTGAATGAAAGCTACATGACGTCATTGCTCGTTGTGTTGTAGGGCAAGGTACCATGGGATAGCTTATATTGAATGCTACGAGATCGGGACGCTGTTGCTAAGTAACGAGGTGGGTTGTTGTGGTTGCACAGACAGACAGACACGACGGGCAACGACCTTCGAGTGACAGGCGGTCGATTCAAAAACCAACGTCATGCAACTTGTGGATTGCTACAACGAGGATGATGTAAATGACAATTGAAGGCTTGCCTGCCCGGAATAACGTTGCATGTAACAATTCATAGTTTTGAGTAAATGGCAAAAGAACACATCGATTGTCACCTATTAGGTGCCCAATTTCCAAGTGTTATCTGTATGTTTTAGGCAGTTATGAGTTTGTCTAGTGTCTGACAGCACTAGCTAGGCCCATAGATGAGGCCCACAATAATCTCGATATTGAATTCATACAACGTTATTCTGGGCAAGCCTTGAGTTGTTGAATTAATTGAATTACTACACATGGCTTTAAATTTTTGTTGTTAAATAAGCGGCATGTTAACTCGTGTCTATTATCGGTTCCGTGTGTTTTCATCTGCCTGACTTGGTCCGTGTCCGCTTTTCTATATTGCTGCTTGCTAATAATAGGCGTGATGAATAATGCCTTCTCACTGACTGCACTTGCTACACTTTCTTTCGTCAAGCTTGGGTTGTGGCCACACTTCACTTTTGTTTTGGACAAAATTGGCTACGGTATTATTCACTGTGCACTGCTGGCTTGCTTGCTTGACATGGCAGTGTGGTGTGGCCAACCATAGAATGAAGACATACATACAGTAGTACCAACTGGTCCTATGGGTTGGCATGTAGAGTAGTAGCCAATATCAAAGTGCTGATCCGCACAGTGCATGTACAAAATGTTCCTGCTGGTGAAGACACTCACACGAACATTGACAAACTGCTTGCGTACATGCTTGTGCCTGCCACCGCACACAATTCTGGTGGATCAGCTCCTTAATGGACGTATAACTGCTGTAGGCTACAGGAGGCATGGACATCAATAGAAGGCCAGGCCAGGCCAGGCCAGGCAAGTCTGTACCATACCTCCTATCGCTACTTGGACGTTATTTTATCCAGCTAAACTCACAACCATTTTTTAATCCATGTGTAGCAATGACATGGATTATGGTCAATGAATAGGATTAATTAAAAATGACTTGTTTCAAGTTTGCATTTGTTTTCGTGACAGGTGGAGACCAACTTTTTACAAAGCCTTCCCGCTTGCTTCCTCGTACTTGGAAAACCTTTTAGCGGAAAATCGACTTTGGCCAAAAAACTAGCCGAAGAATGGCGATGTCCTTTGATCAGTGGTACGTGATACAGTAGAGATGGAACCACCTTTCCTCTCCTCTCCTCTCCTCTTCTGTTCGAGTTGAGTGAGCGTGTCACGTGTGACGTTGTTGTCTTTATACGATTTTAGTCGAGTCTTTGTTAGCCAACTATTCCATTAAGACGGAGCCTGAACAAGAGGCTTCCGAGCCGAACGATGAGCTGTTGTTTCGGTTATTGAACGAAAGAATGAATTCACGAGCTCTTTCGAATACTGGTATTTTTTTGGTTTTGTCGATGAGTTGGTTGCTTGGCCCATTCTGTTTCACAACGACACTATTTAAGGTTACGTGTTGGACGATTTACCACGAGTGGCTTCCAGCGGACGAGAATTTCAAAGGCAGTTGCAATTCATTGCTTCGATGGATTTGAAACCGAATCACTTTGTTCGGATTGAGGTGAGACCGACTCCATCGCATTCACGTCGATGCTGGTCAGGTGGATGATGGATGTGTTGAAACTGCAGATGTCCGACGTTGACGTGATGCGTAGGAAATGCAATGCTAAAGTCGATAGCCAAACAGGCCTCGTGTACGTCCGGGAAGAATACGACCCTTGGCCACGGTTTCAAAACGTGAGTGCGATCGCTGACTGTGATTTCAAGATGCTAGAATGTCGAAATTGATTTCTACTGGTGTGGCATTATTTTCAGTTGGACGAAAGCAAAGCCGATGTTCAAAATGCAGCGAAAAGTGGATCGGAGAGGAAGGTGAAAGGAAAAGTCGACGAGACAAATACAGTGATGCATGCTTTTTCTTTTATTATTTCTCAACATGAGACTGAGCCCATAGGTGGTGTAGTGGCATCACTGGGGTGGGTGTTGCCCGGTGCGATGACTCGTCATGGAGAGATCCCAAGTTTCGATTGACTATTAATAACTAGAAATTAACCCCCGTGGTAGGTATGATAACCACAGGGTGCCTAGATTACTTACAGTTTATGCAGTATGCAGTTCATTGTTGTAAATCAAATTAAATTTGCCGTACCTTATCCATTCCATTGTTGTATTACTATTACTACCGTTACTAACATAAAATCTGACGCAACTTAATGTTTATTAATACTAATGCTCCGTTACTCCTTACTCTATTATGTTACGGGACACGTCATTTATTAAACATGGAAGACTATTATATACTAATTGGTTCTCAATTTGACAATTTCGCCCCAGGTACCTTCTTTGGACAGGTTTATGACTCGTCTCCTGTAGGCCTATGCTCGTACTTTTTTTTCTTTCGTGAATCACTACTTAATTCTCAAAACAGTTACTATTATAAGTTCACAAACACATACGAATTACCACACTATTGCAGCCGTGCATGGGAGCATCGTGCACATGCTCATGATAAGTCTCATGTGAAGTAAATAGAATTCTAACCTTGTAGGTGCATGTACGGTACGTGACATATATATTGATACAGGGGTAGCCTACATTTAAGCTAGGCTTATACAAAATGGGTTTTTCATAACTAACTAACTAACAACCGGGATACTTCACCCCTCTGTTAATGACGCCACTCACTACCCATTGGTTGGGCACTGTAGCTAGCTATTTTAATTTAGAATGCTTCCGAGTTTGTATTGGTTGGGTCGTCAATTTTGGCCAACTTGGTCACTCCCCCCGAACACTTTGAAGCCAACGTTGAGAAAGAGCTCCAACATTACTCTCAATGCGAGCTTCATTTAAAGGCATGTACAGTTTCTGGTTATCCCACTTGGCAAAACCCTCGATAATACTTGTGAACGTGCTTACGTACCTCTTCAGAATTACACGTTTCAGCACGACCGCCAGTCCATCGTCCAACTCGACGGAAACCTTCCACCACACTCCTTGTTCGAGGTGAGATGATTTTAGGACTGACTTTTCTTCTCTTAATTTGAAAACATTGATTCCAACTCGTTGCAGAGTTTATTGGCCACTTTGAAGCAATACAGCGTTCCGAAACCGATGTTTGCCTTTCCGCTAGAAGACTTGGAAGAAGACTTGGATGAAGTTGCCGAGGAAGTGGAGAGGGAGGAGGAAGAGCAGGATGATGAAGAAAATGACTGGGAGGCCATCTTTGAAACTTATTGCCGTGTCAAAACGATTGCTCCGATGTTCACCTGGCGCATCAGTCGATGGACGAACCGATGCCCCGTTGCTTTACTCGGTGGCAACATTGTCAACGGAAGACCCGAGCTTGCTGCCGTGTGAGTAGGTGGTTGATGGTTCACCACGTTGATTGTTTCATCGAACATGGGCTTTATCGTGATTTTGATTTTGATATTTTTTGGTTTGAAGCTATCGTGACAAACTTTACTTCCTGTCTTCTAAGCAAGCGTTAAGAGTCTTTTTGGAAAATCCTCGCCCTTATTTGATTCCTCCCATGCCGAAGCATCCTGTTAAATTTGCCATCATTGGTCATCCAGAAACCGGTATTGACATTATCTGTCGGTTGATGAAGGAACGTTTTAATGGCAAGGTAAATGCGGTTCACAGCTAGGCGTAGTATTGTGATGTTGCTTCCGATTGCTTCAAACCTGCTGTACCGATCGATTAAAGGTTGTCGACTTCATGAAAATTTACGATGCGTATGTGGCTCGCACGATGGAGAAAATTTTGCAACAGGTTTGGTTGAATGCAGTTTGCGAAGCCTTGGAAGAAATACAAGTGAGTGAAGCCTGGTCGGCTGCAGTGTACATGGGGTGCTTTGCAGGGACGGTGTAAGTGTCCTTAGGAGGCACTCCTAACGAAGCTGTCTCCTCCTATCTCAGCCGTTATATAATTAAACGTTACCTAATAAATAGGTTTCTTTGTCGGTTCATACTTGTACAAGATGTTTAATACAGGGTGATTCTTAAAAAGCAATTTCAGGGTTCGGGTTTATATCTCGTCAACAAGTTGACCAAAATCAGTTAAATTTTCATGACAGACACTTCCAATGTTGCTGAGCAAATGACATCACAGTAAGTGCTGGAAATGGCCACCATGTCCAGAAAGGTCCACGTGATGCTGCATGCTCTCGGTGACATGCATCAGTGCTGCAGCACGATGCTGTAGTGTAGACGGCATTCCGAATGTGTTCCTGCGGCACGTGAATGAATGGGCTTGCAGTGAGACAAGCTCCGTACGAATGTAAACCACAACATTCAGGTTGCGACATTGAGATGTGGTACTCGCAGCATCGGAAAAGGGCAGCCACTTTGAGCATTGGTTGCGATGTCATTTGGTTAGCACAGCATCATTGGAGGTAAGTGTTTTGAATTAATAATTTTTGAATTCAATTATTAAACTAAATTTTTGACAACAGTCAGTCAAATAATTAAGCATCGGTTCCAAATGTTAACCGCTCAAAGCTCAACTATTTTCTTTTTAGATCCTATCATTTTTAGGTGTTATCTTCTTGATTCAATTACGTTATAATTCCATGAATTCGTAATAATACTGACGATCATTAGGCTACATTAATCTTCATGGGTCGGGTCTATCTATGACTATGACTATGCTATGCGACTAACGTCAACGAGTTTCATTTATTAAACTACAGTAGTACCAGGTTTTTGGACCATGCGGTATTTCTGTAGGTGCGTTAAAGATTATTAAAATAATTGTTAAAACTTGTCTGAAGCAGCAGCAGCAGCAGCAGCAGCAGCACTGGTGAGTCAAGTTGCCACTGGTGCTTACTTGGATTATTGGAAGGGATTGATCATCGATACTTGGCTCGGGTTGACTTTCAAATGCTCTAGTTTGTTCGATTCTTTCAGGTGAGAGAAACTCTCCAGCAAGCCATAACGACGACGCTGTTGCGTCGTTCTCTGGTGGAAGAATATGCCCAGACGATTGCGATTGACAACGTGATGCTGATTAACGCGAGGGATGAGGTGAAACGCAAAGCTCGCAAAAATGTCGACGTGGAAAAAGAAGCTCACGCTCTTCTCGATTCGGCCGATTTCGTGAACAAACAGGGAGAACCAATCATTGGTTGGACGAGTTTTCATCAAGTTGAATTTTTCATCCAAACTTGTTGGATTTTTGCAGGAAGAAAGATTTGAACGCAGCTATGAGCAAACTGCTGTCGGATTGGAAGGATGAAATGTACAACTTTGTGCACCGACCGGTGGCTTCCGCGAGTTCCATGTCCGTGGGCAACGATTCCATAATGGATGCCGATATCGTTCAGAAGATGTTGATCAAGTACATTCCCAAACTCGCGAGTCTCTCCAAACATCATCAGCGATTGGCTGTTCATTACGTCAAAGCGTTGACCTGCCCCGAAACCAACGAGAAAGGCAAGTCTTTATCGTTGGTCTTAAACTCAAACTTGCGAGGCCTGTACAGACGCTGATCGAATGATTCGATCGATGCTAGCCGACGAAAATCTTGTGATGGAAGACGAACCCATTGTCGACGTCAACCATCCCGACGTCTCGGCTTACGTCGCGGATGCGGAAGAAGCGAGAAAGCAGCAAGGTTTGGAAGTGAGCGTGGAACAAAAGCTTCTTTTGCTGGAGACTGCTCTGTTTGAGTTGCGTGAAAGACGAATTGCCAAAGATAGCCACTCGCGGTACGTTGTCGGTTGGTAGTTTTCATGTTGCTTCGTTGCGTGTGAAGATCGCTTCTCATGTAAGGCTTTTTGCTGAAATTTAGAGACGGGGGGTGGATCATCACTAATTTTCCGGTCGAACAGCCTATGCTAGCAGGGATGGTGCAACGTCCCATCATGAGGCCAGCAGCCATCATCGTTGTGCAGGATGCTTCGGGAGATCACGACATCATTTATCAGCGACGCCTCGACCAACATTTTGAAAGACTGACAGGTGCGGGCTGATCGGTGGGGAAAATAGGCGATCGTACGACGACCAACTTTGAAAATTTTGTTGCAGAGGTGGCCAGCGAGGAAGAACTAGCGGAGGATGTGGAAATGGAAGAAGACCTTGCACCTTGCACCCAAGAGGTTAGCTTGGTTTTCTTCCTTTTCAAACAAGCCAAGGTGTGCAAGTGCTCGAGTTAATGATAAACCATTTGTGTTTCATTGAAAGGCACAGCTTCCGGAATCCCAAGTAACGATAGACATTGAAGAAGAGTTCAAAGGTCCTCTGAGAGAGTTTGACCACGTTGTTGCGGAATTGCCACTCTCGCTTCCGGCAGGCAATGTGGTTGATGTTGTCACGGTAGATATTTGTCAACCAGCTGCTTTGTTTGCTTGGACGCATAGGACGTCCGATGGTGAGTCGGTCGTCGCCGATGTGATGGATTTTTTAATATTTGCCGTGGTCAGAATTTCGTCAGGCCTCGATGGTCACAAACGGCTGAAGGATATCGTCGAAGAAATTGTTTCCAAGTTGGACGGTTGGTTGGATCGTAGGATTATTGCGTAATAAGATTTTGTTTTACAGTTAAACAGCATGCTGGTGTTTGTTTTTTTTTTTTAGAGATTTTCCACTACAGAGTTCAAGAAGCGAACGTACAAATGCAGGATGTGGAAGATGACGATTTGGTGGCCACGAGCGAACTGCTTGAATTTGCTGAGGATAATTTGGTAACCCGTTGACGTTGTCGGGTCCATCTCGCTGTTGATGGGTTGGTCTTTCGATGTTTGTCTAACCTATTTTTCTTTTCAAGGTGGACCTGAGCGAAGCGACGCGTAAAGAGAGAGTTCGCTTGCGAGGGGATGCGGGCAATTTCTGTCCAGTCACGTTGAAGGAAAAATGGCTGCTTCGTCTCGGCGATCCTGCCATGTGCTGTCGCTATCGTGGAAGGTCCTACTGTTTTTCATCGGCGGAATCGTTGGACAAGTTCAGAAAAGTTCCCACCGACTACGTCGCGGATAAATCGCCGCTCGAGGTTTGTACATGTCCGTCGTCGTCTCGGCTCGTTGAAGCAACATCGACGATTGACGTTGGGTTTTGACACGCAGCATCCTCCAGCTCGGGTGTGCGTGTTGGGGGCTCGAGGAAGCGGCAAGACCACCCAATCTCGTCTGGCTGCAACTCACTTCAACGTTTTTCATATCGACTTTCGCGAGCGGCTCCAGGAACTGATATTTCCCAAAGCTTGCTTTCGCTTGGGATTCCCTCACCAGATCGATGCGGAGCAAGTCGAAATGGACGAGGACGTGCTCAAGAATACCGCTTCCATGGAGTGAGTAGAACAAATTCATTTGGTGTAAGAGCTAGCGTGTCAAGTGACACGATCATGCAGTCAGCCACTGTTTTTACGGCTGCGTCAGATCGTCGTCGCCCGAAGTCAGTCGGGATTTCCCCCTAGAACCGGCGAAGCAGCGGTCTGCAAAATCAAAACTGGCAAACAAAATCGACGACAAGAAAAGTAGCAAGAGCGAACCCTCTTTTCGTTCGATGTTTAACGAAGAGGAACAGATGATCAAGGATTATTTGCAAATGGATCAATTTCTCAACGACGACTTTTTGGAAAGGTTGCTGACCGACTGGTGGCTGGAAGAACCCGTGCGGTAAGAACAGTTTTGTTTTCCAAGGCTTGTTTTCCAAGGATCGTTTCGAACCATGCTGCTTTCAGTTCTTGCGGATTCGTCTTGGATGGGTATCCGCAATCTAGTGCCGAAGCTGAACTTTTCTTGGAACGGGGGCTTATGCCTGATGTAGCCGTTTTTCTGTACGTCGACGAAGCGACCGTGATCGACAGATTTCTTCCTCGATGCATGACCCAATGGAAGGCTCGGTTGGAAGAAAAAGTGAGAAAACGTAACGAGGAAAAGCGGTTGGCGGCCTACCTTCGGGTAACAAACGACTTTGGTCGGGATCGGATGTTAGTGGATGAAACGGAAAGAGTAACTTTCCAATTTCTACGTAGTCGGAAGCCATTGCCAAACGTAGAGCTGAATTGGAACTGGAATTGAGCCACAAGAAAAGACCCTCGAAATCTCGAAAATCGACGGTAAAACTGATGGAAAATGAACCCGATGCTGACCACACAGGCGATGAAGATACTCTCGACGCCGAGATCGATGCCATTTTGACAGCAGAATTTCCCGTGGGTGGTCCAAACGGTTATGCTTGTTGCGAGTCGTTGGTTGCATCGATCGATTTTGTCGACGGATGCTCATGTTTTTTGCACAGGAAACCGTGGAAGAGGAAGAGCAGGAAGAAACGGAAGATGAAGCGCACGCTCGCTACACGAACATCATTGCCACAACGTTCAACAGAGACGAAGAACAGCTGAGTAGCATTAGGGTGAGTGCCTGTTTAATCCAACAGCATCGGTGCTTTAGGATTTGCAGAGTCGGTGTTTTATGTTTTCAATCCCTCTCAGAGCATCTTGCAACTTTACCAAATTCCTTGCTACTCGTTGAACGGCAACCCAAAGCCCGAACTCGTAGGGATGCAGCTTCAGCGATTACTCGATCCAATTTATGTGGAAAGAAGCAGCTTGTTCGAGCGGGTGCACTCCATCACCCTTGATCTAGCTCTTCTGCTCGTGGACGGCGGTTACAAGACGCTTTCGAAATACGGATGGTGGTGCCCCGTTTTGGTAATGCTCGCTTGGTTGGTGACCGTTGGATCGTTGGAAGGACGAGTTTGTTCGAGTTGTGTTCCGATTGCCGTAGTTGGCCGAGGGAGCGGTGTTGCCACCATTTTACACGGAAGAGAATCCACCTCACCCAGCGATTCACAGGCATCACATCTATTTTTTGTCGTCGGAAAACGCCCGAGTTGTGTTCTCACGCGATCCCATCAACTATTTGAAAACTACCATTCCCAGACCAATAACCCCGATGGTCATCAGTATCGTAGGACCTCCAAAATGTGGCAAAACGAGACGTGAGTGTCGATTCCCTCTAGATATCGACCCGCCAAGAAATAGAGTTTGGTGGAGAAAAAGTCTTTGTTAATTGCCATTTGCTCAATTGTTTTGTCAGTGGCCATGCGGTTTGAAAGAGAACTTCACATGAAACGGCTGTCAGCGGGAGAAGCCATGCGTTACGTGATGACCCAACTTGCCCACACCAGTCTGGCTGCCGAACTGTCCGGATTGCTACGCGAAGGAGCCAACGTGCCGGATCATCTTATCCTTGCCGCCATCGAAGCTGCTTGCATGCAGCTTCACTCCCAGCTTAGAGGGTGAGTTGTTGGCTTCGAGGTCTAGTCTAGGAGATGTCGCCAGTTTTGAAATTGAGCGTGATGATGGGTTTTTGATTGTTCAAGTACCGTGCTGGATGGATTTCCGAACAATATGTTTCACGTTCAGCGTATGGACGCCACGGGGTTGATTCCCTTTTGCATGTTCCAGCTCCGTATCACTGAGGAAGAATGCGCTCTGCGTTGGCGTCGGGAAACCAAGAAGCAGTAAGCTTGCAACGAGTCGTCGTCGTCGTCGGCGGCGACGAAGCTTTTTGCAGGCTACTTTATTTTTGTACTTTCAGGTCGATCGAGTACATTCACAGCAGTTTTTCTCGCGTCGAAGCGTTGGTTTTGCAAATGCAACATTACTATCTAGAGCACCATAGGAACTGGATCGAGTTGGACGCTATGCATTCGCAGTGGTGGTTGTGGGAAATGTGTTTTTCTCATTTCAAAAGTGCCACTGTTGCTCTACAAAACTACGTCATGAAATCGTCCATGGGTAAATAAAGCCCACGTTGGTCGACTTTTGTTTTGCAGTGGACACAATGGCTTGCGACCGATGTGTGCTGAAGGAGTTTACTACTCGTTTGTTTTATCCCAGGGCAACCGGTGTGTGTTAGTCATTTGGGACTTCCTCCAAGATCGATTCAGTCCAACTATGGTGAATTTGCGCACTTTTGTCCTGTCAGTTTGGCAAAAGACGACGAACTAGTGGACAGTAAAAGAATCGGCAACTTCAACTATGTTGCCGAGTCCAAAGTGGGTTTCGATCGATTTCGATACGGCCCAGGAAAGTAGGTTTATTCAGACTCTCTTCGTTTCAGGGCAAATTCTATACGTTTAGTAAGCAGGAATACATGGAGATGTTCATAGCGAATCCTGATTTGTATCTTCCACCGAATGCCCCGCGGTTACCACCGTCTTTCCATTTCCAACCAACCATGTTGACTCAGAAAATGATGGGGATGATGAACGTCGACTCGTTGATGCAGTTTGGTGGCTATTGTCCAGTCACCTACTTGGAAGGATTTCAAAGGTGAGACCTCCCCCAAAAAAAGTGATGAAAATGGCAGCTGATTTCCTTTTTCGCAAGGTACGAAGCATTAATCCATGGAAGCAAGGAACATGGAGTTCTCTACAAGCAGCGAGTTTACCTGTTTGCTGAAGACGATGCAAGGGAAAAATTTTTAAGGTAGCTATCGAAATGGAGGACGACGACGTGCATTTTGCCAAGCTCATCCCTTTTGCCAATCAGGAATCCGGAACGCTATGCCAACCTGAAGCTACCTTTCAAGCGTCCACCACCTCAAGACGCATGTGCTGAACTGCTCAACTTGCCGGCCTTAGGTTACCTCGAGCAGACCACCGTGAAGATGTTGATCAAAGCGTTGACAGCATTGGCCCAACTCAAACCTAAATATCCGTTTCGTTCGACGACGGAGTCGGCTCTGCTCTACCTACAGTTCTACCTCAAAGGTTGGTTTTCTTTTCCATTATTTTCATTTAGTACTTTATACAGCCCAAGGGGCTAATTAGGTAAGTCTGTACAGTAGTACTGTCGTCTTGGGCGTGGTGTAAAAATATACTTCAGAATGAATATGATGTTAATGATAAAATGTAAACACCGAGAAACAGCTGTCAAGTCCAAATTACGCCGCGAGACACTTCATCAGGAATGACTTTCGCTTTGGCTGCCACACTACAGATGTGCCAACCAACTGGAATCCCAGTAGTACTTGCAATGTGTTGAGCCTGTTGCTACGGTTTCATTCTAGCTTACAACGTGAACCTTCCCGATGTCATTCGCAACTTGTACAAACACAAGCTGAAACAATTTGAGGAAGAGTGTCGAGCACTGACCAGCATCTGCGAGCAAATTCTCCACAAGAGATGCCTTTCCAAATCCCGCGCCATTGAATACAACAGGAAGTTGGACAAGTTGTTTGCAGCAGGAGACCGCAACAAAAAGCGAAGGCAAGATCAATTTTTTACTACACCAGCACTGCTGCTGGGGGACGGGGGAAGGGAGGGGGAAGAAGAATAATGGACACCACGAGGTTTGAGTTTAAAGGCTGGCATTTTATTCAAACAGCTGCATTGCAACCAACTTAATCCAAGCCAAAATGTAGCATTGCGTCAATGAACTCATGATGGATTGCTTTCCCTCACTTAGGACCATGTCGGGTCTCAGAGGTCATCGACGCTTCACTTCGGTGTCTAACGACAGTCGCAACTTTCTCGGCTCGTCTTCGTCAAAATCGGGAATGTAATGGTGGTGCGCAGCTCGATGGCAGATTTCAACTTGTGGTTACTTTCGAGCATTTGATGAAACAAATCCTTAAAAGTGTGTTGTAAATCTAACAACGAGCATTAAAAATGACCGAGTTGAGTTTTAGGTGAATTTGCATTTGGAAAAATCCATTTCGGGATGTTGTTTCATGAATCTAGAAGGATGCAAGACCAGACCATCAGTAAGGAAGGAAGGAAGGAAGGAAAGCAACTTGATGAAAACTTCAGTGGCTTACTTTTCTAAAACATCTCTTTTCTTCTGTTCTTCCGACGTGGGAAGGCCGAGCTCCTTTTGCCGCTGATCGTACATCATCTTCTCGACCATACCTCTGGTCTCGCCATCGAGATCCGAAAGCTACCGACAAAGATCGTACAATGGCAGGATAGTAAAATAACGACAAGTTGCAACAACAGCGCTATGCAAACCTTGGATGGTTCGGGATTAACTTTGCGCGTGTTAATTTCCAAGTCGGACATGACCAGACGACTCCACCATTCCATTTTGTTCACCTGTCAAGAAATTGGGGTAGGTGAGTCATTGGGTCATTCTCATCAAGTGATGATGTTCTTTCTCACTTTTTCCAAGGTTATCACGATGGTCTTGTTATCGTCAATGACCCAGCACGAGTCTTCCACCTTTACTTTGTTATATAGCTCTCCATCAATGATGAGTGGATGACCTTTCAATCCAACTTTGAGATGCTAAAGGGGGAGATTTGAATTTAACGAAACGTGTAAGGTTTGTAAACACGGAAGGTATTAAAAACAAGCTTGGTTGCTTGCCTTTTGCTGAAAGTCGACGATGACATCTCTGCCTTTCAGTGGGAAGTTGACTTGCAGGGGTACTTTAAGCTAGGAAAACGAAGCTGTTGAGCAAAAGTAAAGCGGCAGACGTGAACCTGAGCGAGCGACTTGATGCGTGGCTTTACCTCCACTTCTTGAAGCGTTTGCGTCCACCTGTAGTCTGGCAGATCACAACCGTTGCCAGTGTTGGGCTTGAGCTTTCCTTTGTCCTTAGGGTCTTCTTCGTCCGATTCTGCCTGAAAACAGAGAGCCAGTAGTAGTCAAGACGAGGAAACTTCAACCTCGTTGCATCGTATCTAGACAAGATTTTGATACCTCTTTTCCGTTTTCCTTCGAATCGACAGTGTCCTCCGTCGGTTTAGTTTCAACTTGTTTCGTTTCCTGAGACTAAAAAAAAAAACAAACTTGAATTATCTATCTATCTATGTATGTATGTATGTATGTATGTCGATGCGATGTTCATCTGTCGAGGATGGCTCACCTTTTTCTCCTCGTCCAGTTGGGCTTGCAACACATTGGCCTCTTCCTCAGACAGTTCCATGATCTTGGGGGGTTCGACGCTGGGAGCTGGAGCTTGGGCTTCTTCGCTGGCTTTGGCGCTCTTCTTCTTTTCCTTTCGTTTTCTTTCAGCTTGTTCGTGTTCGTCCCGTTTCTTTTGTTTCATGTCCAGAGCTGTCTTTTCGTGTTTCTTGAACTTCTCCATGATGAGCTATCCAACCAAACAACAAGACTGACTCCTTCAGCTCAGTTTTCTCAATTTCACAACTTTGAATGACGCTGTTGCTGCTGCTACTACTACTATACCTTCTGTGCAGCACCATCGTTGCCACCAGTGTAAAAGTCGGTTTTCCTGGCCAAGAAGCTGAAGATTGTGTCCAATAACTACCAAGAAAGGGGAGAGAAAAATTGGTACGGCACGTGGTAAGGGGCAATAAGCAAGACTCAAGCGAGTTGAATAAGTTATATTGAAAGAGTTGACTACCTCTTGAACACCACCTTCGTGTTGTTGGGCCATGGCCAACAACATACCATCAAATCTTTCGTCAGAATCCATCAGATCACCGTCCGCCATGGCGTTAGTTAGTTGTTTAGATTAGATTCGGCTCGAGTCGAGTGAGTGGCGACTGGCGTTTCCTCTCTGTCCGTGTCCGTTCCTCGAGACAGTTCTATTTAGTACTGCGCCAAGTATCGTGCGTGACGTCATATTTTATTTTATTTTTAACTTGTCCCATCCCAGGTGGCGTTTTAAATTTCAATTTTCCTGAACAACTGTTTTTATTTCATATTTTATTTCAGCAACGCTATTTTGATATAAATTGTCAGTATATTTATTATTGTTTTTTGGTACCCCCCGCCCAACAGCAGAACACGCAATAGGTTGTGGCTGCGTTACGTTGGTTGCATTTTCACTAAAAACGCTCATAAACGTGCGAAGATAGTCGATAAGTTTTTTTAATTTACATAGAACCCATATTGGTTATCGCTTGCTATCTTTGCACGTTTGTGGGCGGTTTTAGCGGTCGCCTCCGTCGTCCGCGCGCTAAAAATACTGATGCTGATGCTTATTTTATTTGTTTTAGTAATTCAATTCGGAACATTCTGCAATATCAAAGTTAATACTATCCACTCTGTGCAGTATAGCATGATGCCTACCGATGTTGCCTCAGTAGTTTTCTTCCAATATTGATATGTCATTTTTGTTTATTCTAAAATACGAATAATAGCACTTGTTGGTGGTAGGTCTACTAAAAGCGTTTTATTAATCAGTATTGGCATACATGTATGTAAGCTTAATGTGGTGTTTTGTATGTCTTTTGTTCATATCGAGATTTCGCTGCATGGTTAAATTATCAAGAGAGGATGCGGCATCTGCAGATGCAAAGCATCTGCTGGACGCTTTGAAGCGCACGAACGTAACCAATAGTTTTCTGCGCGAACCGAAATGGTAATAAGTAGCCGAATAGATAAGCAGATTTATGTTTGGCAATCCTAAAAATTCATGAATGTCAATGGCAAATTATTCGGACAATTACAGTGGAACCTTGTATTACGAGTGTTTTGAAAGACGAGCAAAATTTTTTAATACATTTTAACTTGCTAAACGAGCGTTGTCTTGATATACAAGTAGTATGTATACTCTTGTCTGCAGAGTAAAAGTCATCCTACCCAATAATTCTAGATTACATTTCATTACGCTAATACTGTATACGGACTTTCTATTACGTCATTTTTATATGAATATGTTTGGGTTGTGGAACAAAATCATCCGAGTTTCCATTATTTCTTATGGGAATAGTTGCTTTGCTATAAGAGTTTTTTGGATTACAAGCACGCTTCTGGAACGGATTGTGCTCGTAATACAAGCTTCCACTGTATTTAATTTTATTATTAGATAAAACCTTTTCAATAATTTTTGAAAGAAATAGTAAGGAAGCACGGGTCTAAAGAACATAAAATTATCCTTTGATCCCCCTTCATTCATTCTTAGGTGGGTGGGAGTCCTAGTCATGTTCAAATTGTTGAATAACTACTGTCGGTGGTAACTCGTGCAGGAAGCACAAGTTATCACGATCCACCCGTTGGGCTTTGGTGCAGAATGTGAAAAGGAAGGGCCGGCCAGGCCAGGTGGGCATCTCCATCTAATGCACCACTTTCTGTCGAGGTGCAGGTTCGAATCCTGCCACTTGCAATAGTTCCAAAAAGTTTCCTTTTCAATGCCAAGTTCGTTTGGTGTGATACCAACCAAGCAAATGATTTTGTTGGGTTAATAGTTGCTGAAAAGGTTGTTAACTACAAACGAATTGAGGATATCCTACCACAAGGGCCTATCGGCAACATGATTTCACCTATCAACTGACCACTTTAACTTGCTATCGCTATTTTTGCAGCTACGCCCAGCCCACCCTTGTGGTTTGGACCCCACGGTTACTGGTTTTCCGGTTGGTAGAACATGGTTTAATTTCGATGTTAATGTTGAGGGGAGAAGCCAGTCAGGTGGGTTGTTTTTTTTTTCACATTCCAATGGTGTCATTACACCATTTCATATAGCCTAGTCTTATCCAGTTGTCACTATTTTCATCATTGGTGAGGTTCCACCAACTATTTCTGCTTGGCAATGCGGATGGATTTGTTGTTTAAAGTGTCTTGTAAGCTTCATTTAAACTCTGCTTTATAGTGGTAAGTTTGGTATTCCACCATCCTTCGCTAAGTTTATATTTATTTATTTATTTATTTATTTAATTAACAGGATCAGGACCTAGTCCCTGATGGTCATCTCATTTTTTAACAAAATGTGTAATACATTGTGATAAATATTATTTAAAATAAAGATGTACTTATATGCAGGTACTGCACCTACATGTAGTTTTTCCCAACAATTCGGACGACCAGAGTTGTGAATTCCCTTACTATATATATAAATATATAAATAAATAAAAATATATATATATATATATGGTTTGTACAAAATCAGGCAAACTGGACAAATGTTAGATTAGGAGTAATACTTGTTTCACTCCTTGTGTGTTTCTTTTCCAAAGTATGGCATAGGCAGGGTATCCAAAATTTATTTTTTGCAGTAGTTTGTCCCACATGAAAGAAAAATAGTTTGTTTTATTTTAATTTATTGATTATGTTTTGGACTATCATAACCTCCCACAAGTGTCGCAAGAGAAATATACATTTCACTACAAAGACGTGAAAAGGGCTTCCATTAGGACAAGATATTACTAAGTGTAACTGCTGGAATTAAAATTTTATTTCCTGGTCCACCAATGACGTTTTCCTTCTGGTTAATATTAACGTTTTTTATTTTTGAAGAGTTTGTTTGAAACCCTTTGTGTCTTCCTAATTGGTGCATTTCATAGCCAGAAATATTTTTTATTGTATGATTTCCTTAGTGTTTTTTTTTTTATCACTATATGCTATTTTCCCTATTGGACACCCATGTATGCCAATGCCATTTTTTCCCCTTTCAGGTTGGTTAGTATTTTCACTATCCTCCTTTCTGATTACAATGTTCAAGTAGCGGATCAATTTCTTCATAATGAACTTGGTAGTTGCGGAGTTAGGATTGTGTTTCGACCAGTGCCTGTGGAACCCACACCAAGTTACAGTGAAACTTCTACCGAAGGTGGGTAGTTGCTTCTGACAGAAGGCGTATAACCTAAACAGCACACTGGATAAGTTGGTCAAGACCCGACAGCTTTAAAAACACGATGGGTGGTACAAATGGGGTTCCCCAGCACAAAGGGAGCAATCTACCAGTACCAGGACTGACACTTGGGTATTACAACATGTAGGGCACCAAGGTGGAAATTCTTCACGAAGAAGAAGAAATGTTTTTATCCTATTTTACATAGCTGATATGGCTTTTTGTGGATTTGTCTCTCCGAGACGTAGGATTCAATAAATAAGTAAAAAAAAAATGCACAGTGGTACGCAAGAGTTTTCAAGAAGTGGTGGTAATGATGTGTGAGAGAAGAAATGTAGTTTGAGAAATGAATCATTGTCCCTTTCTTGAGGATTGAGCTTTAATCAAGAAATGGATACCAATCATGATCTTTAAAACGAATTGACCCTATTTTGTTACTGTATCTGAAATCCAAACAACAAACCCACACCTTACTTTAAACTGGTTTTGAATCCATCAAGAACTTTTTGTATACTAAAATTGTAACATAATTTTTGGTCTTCATGTTTGTTTGTTTGTTAGTATATATTTTTTTTATTCAATTGTTTTTCACTTGTGCCATTTCATTGCAGGAAATTTCAATGAAAGAAGTTGACGTATTGATCTTTCTTCCAAATTTTCTTTGTATAAAAAGTGGTACACAGGAAAATCCCTATCTTAAAGGTGGTACATGACTTGAGAAAGTTTGGAAAACACTGGTTTATACTAAAAAAAATACCTCTTTGAGCGACTTTTTCCAATTTTGATCAAGTTTCAATGTTCTTTTTACATAGACTTTGCTATCACGACAGTATACATTCAAGAAAGCTGAGTCGATCATGAAAATTTCCGTCTGCAACAAATGAGTGCATTAATTCCGGACATTTTGTTTGGAAAAGAATGTTTACTTACAAAACTTGGGAACAATCTAAACTATTAAGCCATCACTTTTATAGGCAGCTATTATTTGCATGTCAATAGTAGTAGTAGTAGTTGGTTATTGTACTTATCACATTGACATGCATTCAAAAAGTTCATTTTGTTTTCTTTACATAATACTGTTTCTTTAGTACTTCCCATCCACTTGCTTGTACTTCGTTCTGGGTTTATTTTGAAGGTTAGGTTAGGAAAAAAACCCATACTTTATAAGTGGTATTTTTCTTTTCTAGCCTAAAACTTGGTGCACAATTAGTATTTTGTGTCCGGAAAATCCCACACCAAAAATTGTGCGTATGCCATCTTCCGGACGGGAAATTCTAATTATGCACTAAGCTTTACCACCGTTCAACACTAGGTCTATGATCTGTCCAAGGTTGCAGTGGCCCTTTCTTACAAACTGTTCATTTTAGTTGCCATTCTATATAGTTAAGTGCTGTAAGTGTTGAAGTAGGCCTAGATTAATTTATGTTTTCAGCCTATTAGGTAGGTGTGTGTGTGGAGAACAATAAATACTCCTTCAATTTGGTGAAATGTAAATGATGAGTAATTAAAACTGAAGTTAGGTGCCTACATTGGTCAAGCACATGTTAGGTGCAAGGGGTGAGGTAGAAGGTCTATTGGAGATGACAATTTCTATTTAAATTAGATGGATTTAAATAAATACTTTGTTGCTTGGATTCTTTTCATTCCCATTGCTGCCTTATCGAGACAAGTTGGCATTCACCAGCAGAGTTGCAAAGGTAAAGTGAATCTCATTTGAACAACTAGGGCTAAAACTGTTGTTTAGGTTGGGAAATAAATGAATGAATGAATGAATGAATGACATTGTACTAAACCCCCGTCATGGCTATTGATAATACAGGTAGAACCTCACTAATCTGGAAAACTTGGGACAACAAACATTTTGCTGGAATAGCAGATTTTCCGAACCCGTGAAGGCAAAACAAACTGTAAACTTAAAAAAACAATTATAAGGGGCTGGAGTATTCGGTGTAAATTGAAAAAGTATCAAGTACCAAAGTATTGACTGTGTGCTGAACCACAGAAGCTAATGAGGTGCAACCTGTACTCACTTGATTGATAAATTGTTTTGCCATTTTCATGGTTAAGGCTACTTTAGACTGCTTGGATGTTACCCAACCTAAACAAAATCGTTAGGGGGTTTAGCGCTACATGCATTGGACGAGTCAAGTAATTGTTTCAATTCATTGTGGATGAATATCATAAAATAGTCATCTAGTTAATTAAATCCATTTTCGAGTGCTTGTGACTAACTAGCAACTAGCCAGATCGGCAGCCATGCATTTCAAATTTCATGCAGCTCTAGTTTTATTGAGCACGAGCATCGAAAAGTAGATTAATGTCGTCATTACTAAGGTGGTTGTTTTAATTGGTTGGTTATGGTTCTCATGTTTAAAGGTAAATAGGTCTTTCGAGAAAATCAAGTTGGAATCTTTCGGCTGGTGTTGTGCATGATGGGAAAAAGTTTAAGACGTGGTGCTTTTTTCCACCGCCATTAGTTTTTAAGGAAAAGTTTATTCTCATAAAAGTGTAATTGTTGACACTCTACTCATCATTGATGGCGATGAAAAGATAAGCCAGTTTGATGATCCCATTTGTCGATGAGATGAGATGACCTCTAATCCGTACCAAAATACTTTTGACCGAAATGATTGGGGGCCACTGGGTGAACTTCCGAAGTCAGAATGGTCATGCCGGGAAAGGCGGCGATGATGGCCTGGGCAGCTAGAACGAGATGAAGCCAGTTAGTTAGGCCAACTACAAAGGCAAGTGTTAATAATGAAAGATCGATCCATCACCTGCAGGGGTGCAAAACAAGTTCAAGAGAAGGATGTTCTCTTCGGGAACGCCGTGCTCTTTCAGCACCTTTACAGCCTTGATGACCGTGTTGCCGGTACCTGCCGAGTCAAACGTTACCGAGCTAGCCACCTCTTTTTTTCAACCACCAATATCAAAATGAAACTCACTCATGATAGGATACATGAGCAAAACTTTGCGCTTGTCAACATCTTCGGGGAATTTGGCGTACACGATCTTCGCTTCGTGCGTGTCTTCGTCGCTTTGGATGAGAATTTTCCCGATACGAATGGATCGGCAGCAATCCCTCAACCCTCGCTCCATCGCTTCACCTGAAAAGACGACATCGATCGATCAATGACGGAATGGTCACTCACCTGCCCATTGCTGCGTCGGACGGACCACTGCTCACCACTTCTCACGATGCTCACGCCGCAGTTTCCTTTTTTGTACTTGAGTCCTTCGTACGTTTTTCCTACCAACGTACACCGTGTCAATGGAATTTAAAGGTAACCGAATCCAACATGGTCCATGGACGACAATGCTTACCCGTTGGTGTGTCGACGGTGATTTCGGAGTAAGGCAATTGATTGAGACCCTCTTCAATGACCAAACGAATCTGGATGCACAAGGGCTTAATATCAATTGGTCACCCACCAGTACTGTACTGTATTCACTTGGCTGGCAAGGAAAACTTACCAAACGGTCCGAATAGAACTTGAAATCGCTTCGACTAGTTTCTCTACGAGCCAAGAAATTAAAGCTGTTGCATGTCTGTTTCAATTCAACGCAATCGCTAACCCAACAACAATAATGAATGACCTGTCTCGAATGATGGTCTGCAGTTCTCTGATCTGGTCGTTGAGATGGATGAGTTTGACATTGTTGGGAAGTGGTTGTTGGTCTTGGAGGAAGAAGACGCTGTCGTCTTGCAGCTGCAGCTGCTGCTGCCTCTCTTGAGGAATCACATCGGGTTCCTGCTGCTGCTGCTGCTGCTGCTGCTGCTCCATCATAGGAAGGCTTCTTCTGGCTATTGGCATGCTTGTCGTCGTCGTCGTCGTCGATCAACACTCACCGTCCTTCGTTCGCAAGAATTACTTGTGGAGGATAGGAAAGACGATTAGGCCAACTGTAATTTAATGCACTTCATAACATGATCTACTTCTCCTATGAATCATGAATGATTCAGTGATAATATAATATCAATATAATCGTAGGTAGGCTACATTGGATAGATAGATAGATAGATAGATAGATAGATAGATAGATAGATAGCACCAGGTTTTTGATTTTTACAACCTGGACTATTCCATATTCATTAAATGCATTTAGCAACATAACTCGAAAAGTTCATTAAGTTAGGAAACCATGAAGAAACGAAGGAATTGGTTTACTTTAATTGAGCTGGGTTTTTTTTACCTTAAAACCAGAATCGAAAATTCGTTTGTTGAAGCTTGTGTATGTTTAGGCAGGCACCATAAAACAAAAAGTACGTGATATTTATAAACTGGGTATATAATGGTTTTTATTTATCTTTCGTCCCGATGAGACACACTGTACAAATAAAAAACAACAACAACAATCAATAAAAACAACGGCACACAGTGTGAACTTGTGGGAAGCAAAGTGAAACAA
The DNA here is from genome assembly GCA_034695005.1 of Cryptops parisi. Classification (NCBI taxonomy): domain Eukaryota; kingdom Metazoa; phylum Arthropoda; class Chilopoda; order Scolopendromorpha; family Cryptopidae; genus Cryptops; species Cryptops parisi. Next base: position 11,845 of record JAQIWH010000034.1, on the reverse strand, counting down.
CAATCAATACAGAAATAATTAGAACACAAGCCTGGACAAGGTAATCAGTTGACAAACAGAACACAAGATGAATAGTTACCGGGGCGGTATTTATTTTCAATCTGCCGTAGTCATTTTCCATTATTCCGTTTCGGAGGAGCTGTCGTCACGTCAGCTGTTCTAATCCGCCACCATTAGTATTAGTATTATAGCATAGAACGAAACGAAGGAGCGAAACGAGGGACGCACTGGGTCAGTGGCACGATATATCGCCTTCCCCCCAATCGATAGTAAATGTGTTTGTTTTTTTTTCTTTATTGGCTGCGCTGCGCTTGCTTCGCTTCGCTTCGCTTTGCTTTGCTTTGCTCGCTGTGCTCTTTGCTGCTCCTCCTTTTCGTCAAACATGGCGTCCGGAGGGGACGTAGCGGCGTTCGTGGTTGGTGGTGTCGCGGTGGTTGCCACTCGAGCAGCAGCAGCAGCAATGACGAGAACCTTGTGCTCCTCCACCACTCACTCAGAACGAAACCTCGACAGCGATGACACGAAAAATGAGCAGCCTTGTTTTCGTATAGGACATTATTATTGCCACGTAGGTAAATAGCGTTTATCATCACCCCCACCTTTACCTCTAGTCCTCCTCTGAGCGCATCAAAACACCTCGCCACCACTGTCACTGTGGTTCAAGATGGGTTGGTTATGGCGTCGCTCGCTCGTAATGGTTTATCGCTTATTTGTCGACTTGGCAAGGTGTACTCCGCCTAATGACCGAGGTGATGGGGGGGGGGGGAGACACGATCGAGCAAGCGCAATCGTCGGATGGAGGACAATGGACATGCCTGCCAACTGAAAGGTCCCGTCTTATATTTCGACATGACCAAGAGGGACTCTGAATAGAAACTGTTTTTATCCAGTTGGTTTCCTATCGGTGCCAATGCGCCGGTACGTTTCTTGACCCTTTGGGGTTCCTCTAGTCGTTGGAAGAAAAACAAATAAATACAACACCCAACAACCAACGTCAAGATTGCCTCGGAAGAAACTTTGGACGAGATGCCTTAATTGGACCATGTTGTCGGGTGAGGTGTCCTTGCCCGACCGTTGAATTTTCAACCTCCGAGACTGGGGTATCTCATCGAGCTTACGATTTTCTCTCTTTGGGTTGGTCTTTTCGCTTTACGACGCTGCACCGTTTGGACGATCGATCAAAAAGTGGATGGCTTGGTGAGGTTGTGCTCGTGCGTACATTTTGCTTATGTCCAATTTTCTCCATTGTTTTTCTTGGGCAGAACATGCGCAGCACTGATCTCGATGTCCAATAGGAAGGTGGATATCAATGTTGCCAGTGCTGAAGAGTTAGCCACCCTCAACGGAGTCGGGAGAGCCAGGGCCGATGCCATTGTCGACACTCGAACGGTACAACTTTGGTCACCGGACGACCCCCTCTCTCTCTCTCTCTCTCTCTCTCTCTCTCTCTCTCTCTCTCTCTCTCTCTCTCTCTCTCTCTGCCAGTTTGTTTTTTTACTCGAATGGACGGCCATTTTTTTCTTTCAAGTCTCTCGGTGGTTTCACGTCGATCCATAACCTCATGTTAGTGCCTGGCATTGGAAGCAGCGTGATAGATCTGAATCGTGGTCATCTTATATGCAGTCTTCCTGGAAGATCGGAGGAAAAGCAACGAACGATCAGGAAGAAAATGAAGTGAGTTTCAGGATGCTTAGCATCGATGGCTGTTCGTTTTTCGCTCTGCCTTCTTTTGTCGTACGGAACGTACACGCCTTGATCCTACCTTGGCTAAAACATGAGCTGCTTTTTAATTGGTGCGAAGCGAGGTTGATCTGGTGAAATTTTGATGGGTTAGCTTGTGGCGTGTTTTGTTGGATGCCACTGACCAAAAGACTCGCTGGCGAGAAGTTGAGTTTTCAAACTAGTGTACACTAGATAGTAGGCTAAACCAGTGCTGCTTAACCTGTGGCGATATTATATATACTCCGTCCCAGGTATCTTTGGACTGTCACACGTTCTGCGCAGCTTTTGTATTCATCCTCTATGGCGGTAAATTCAAAATATGATATTAGCAAACGAAAACTGCACAACGTCATTTACCATCTGCGAATATCTGCTTTTTGTTTATTTTGTGCAGTGCAGTGAAGTGACCCAGCGTTTCAGTTTCAGTATTGAGCATTACGTAATTTATGGATCACCCCCAATAGCGATTTATCTGATCGATTGTGTTTTATTCTATAGTGTTAAATTTATATATTTTGCCGAAATTAGTATGCTTTTGACATACTACAAATATTCACACCAAGTTTTAATTTAAGTATCAAATTTGAACTACAAATAAATGTTCTTAAACACTGAACTACGTTTTGTTCGTGGTAACCTTCATGTTGTTTGCTGAGAGATAAGGTTTCACGTCTTACAACGAGACTGATGCGAGACTTGCGCAGATGAAACTAAATCCATAGTTAGCTGACACGGAGTATAGGTATGCGAATAAATGGTTCAACTCTATTTTGCCAAGTTAAAAGTTGTCATTCCAAGAATTGGAATTTAGTTTGTAGATGTGATTGGACCAGTAGACCAGCTATTATAGTACGGTAACAAATGTTTTTAAATAGAACAAGGACGAAAAAACACAGCGGCCAATACTTGATTCATGACAAGAATTAGAATGTAGTTACTAGTTTTTCTGTTTAAAATTGGAAAAGAGAAATTAGGGAGTGTGTAGTTAATTGTTAACGAAAAAGTATCTATCTATCTATCTATCTATCTATCTATCTATCTTGTAAAGAAGGGGAGGGAGCCTTTCAATTGGCTCAAGTCATTTAGGGAGCCCTGCAGTCGAAAAGGTTAAACACTCGGCTAAACTGTAGGCAATTTAGTAAGCAGGCAGATATCGGTCAATCGTCGATTTGCTTATTTTTATTATTATTATTATTATTGTTATTATTATAAGTAGGTTGTCAGCTTCTTTTTTTTTATTGGACGTAAAGCCTCCCTCCCTCCCTCCCTCCCTCCCGAAAGAGAATCCTGGCTATGGTCCTGGCATTCACTTTTACTTTTAAGTACCGGTAGCGGGTAGTAGATTAGTAGATCCAGAGTTTGTTTTTATTAGTTGCAATGGACGAACATGTCTCGTGTTTATGCACACTGAACCTCGTTAACACTTCAGGGAGTGCCGAACGGACGACATTAAGTTTTAGGACAATGCACTCTTGGATTGTAAACAGCAACTTGCGATGTTCCAAAACATCTTGTTTCCAAAGCACTTGACTGCTTTGGTGGCATTTGTATTGAATTTCTTCCAATCTTCCGTTGTCATTTTTTGGATGATGAAAAGCTCTTTCCAGAATAGTTCTTTTTGTCACAATCACTGTCTGATTGCTAGGATTGTGCCTTGTCCATTGGTCTCATGGCATGGAATTTCATGAGCGTGCTTTTATCATGACCATTACAATTACTCTGTTCATTAAAAATGTATGCCCATTAAAAATGACAGGAGGCAATTGATTCAATTCATTGATTTAGTTGTTGTCTTACCTCATGTTGCTTCGCTACATTACTTAGTGTTTTATGTTTACTTAATCTTGTTAGTTATTGCTTATGTTGGTGTTGGTATGGTATGGTGTTTTTGATTTTATGGGTTACGTTTGTTTTTAGTTGTCATGGAAACATTAAGAGATGAGACACTTGGGGGGGGGGGCAATTCTTTCTTCTTCTTTTTTTTTAAATTTATCGTGTGGTTGTGGGTAGTGTGGTATGTGCTAAGTACATTAATTTTTTTTTGCTTAAAGTACGTCCATGTACTAATCTTTTATTAATCAAGCTACAGGATCTAGAAGGCCATGATGGATCAGCTGTTAATAGATTAGGCTTTGTGCCATCGTTTGATCGAGTTTGGGTTTGGTCGTTTCAGAGACGGAAAAAATAAAGAACGCTCTGATTCGTGTGGAGGTGAATCGAATTGTCTGTCCGCCTCTTTACCCAGGTCTTCAATGGATCATCCATGCAGCAGTGGTGCACCTGACCAGGAAAGTTCCGACGAAACTCCCATGGTCAAGACCATCATGAACGGTCTCAAGTTCTCGGACGGTGAAGTCGAGAACGATGCGCTCAGCGAGGAACCTTCCAATGCCTCTGATCGAGACGAGATGAATCTGTCCGATGCCGAAGTTCCAGACGAATCCGAGTTTTGGAAACAGGAAGGCATGAGCGTCGACGGCTGCAAAGTTGTTCCCACGACAAAAGTGGAAGATGCGGTAGTATCGACCGAGGAAGCCACGAGCGCCAAAGATGACGGTGCCGATAGCGTGCACTGTTCACGAAGCGGTGCCAAAATGAAATTGAATGGTGGCAGCAAAGCGAAAGCATCCGATAAAGCGATGGTATGGCTGGCGTCGGTCGCCTTTCTTTTATTCATCGTTGGAATACAAGTGTAGTGTATTTTGACTCTATTCTTTGTTCCCAGATGAAGAGAAAGTCCGAACCCAGTGTGGATAACCGTGGACATTCTCCGGGGAAAAAACCATGTTGGACTACGGAAAGTAGTTCCGTTCGGTAAGACGCCCTACTAGTTAACAGTTGATTGGTTCTGATGGTGCGAGCGAAAGAACGGGGTTTTTGTAGGTGCCCCCACGAGTGAGGATGGAAATGTTTTGACGCTGACGGTGCCATTTTTTGTAGCAACGGTTTGGCCAAAGCGGACGACACCCCAGGTGATCAGAATACCGAAGAGATGGAGAAACTCTCTCTGACGCCCAAGAAGCGGTTACAAATTTCGTCGAGATCTAGTCCACCTTCCAACTTGAGTACTTGGCTGTCGATCTTCCAGGTGATGTTCTTAACTACGTGAAACGAGAGACTTGGATCGATGGAACTAGAACATTTCTTGTCTACTTGATCAGAGTTGGAGCAGCACTGAGAAAATGCTTGCCTTGGATCAGTTGATAGAAAGCTGCGAACCCACCCAAGTGCGTCACATGATGAACGTCATAGAGCCCCAATTTCAACGAGATTTCATATCGCTGCTTCCAAAAGAGGTATTTATTTCGTTTTCATCATCCAACTTGTTGGATGCAGCAGCAGCAGCAGCGGCACCGGGCTTTGCTTTGTTAGGTTGCATTTCAAACTTGTTTTGCTTGTGTAGCTTGCCTTATACGTCTTGTCGTTCCTGGAGCCTAAAGATTTACTTCGTGCAGCTCAGACGTGTCGAGTCTGGCGAAGTCTGGCCGAAGATAATTTACTCTGGCGAGAGAAATGCAGAGAAGCTGGCATCGAGGTGAGTGGATCGGTCTATCGCCGAGTCGTTTTTTAAGCCAAGATGGACCGCAAAGGGTATTTTTTCATTTCAGGTGAGAGAAATTTTGGGGCGAAAGAAAACGAGGACGGGACTCATTCCCAGTCCTTGGAAGGTTGCGTACATGCGCCAGCATAACATAGAAATGAATTGGAGGTGCAAACCCATCAGGACGCCAAAGGTGAACCAACGGGTTGGGTTGCCTGTTTGAGATTGTTTGCAAGCGTTTTAATCTCCGATTCCTCTTAGATGCTGAAAGGCCACGATGACCATGTCATTACGTGTCTACAATTTTCAGGAGCGAGAATAGTTAGTGGTTCCGACGATAACACTTTAAAAGTGTGGTCAGCCATCACCGGCAAGGTACGAGTGCACCGCATGCGATGTTGTGGAACAAGATGGGACGTGACGGACGGCGATGTTAACCTAGGTTTCAATCTTGTGTCGACAGTGTCTTCGTACGTTGTTGGGCCACACGGGAGGTGTGTGGTCTTCTCAGATGGCGGGAAACATCATCGTGAGCGGCTCGACAGACAGAACGTTAAAGGTTTGGGATGCCGACAGCGGGCAATGCATCCACACGTTGTATGGACATACGTCCACCGTTCGGTGCATGCACCTCCACATCAATAAGTAATTTTGTCTTTTGGTAACTTTTCTTCGCGCTGAGGTCGACCGACGTTCACTGCCTTAACCAAGTCGTTTCCTCCTTTCAGGGTCGTCAGTGGCTCACGGGATGCCACTCTCAGGGTGTGGGACATCGATTCGGGCGAGTGCTTGCATGTGTTGGTCGGCCATGTTGCTGCTGTTAGGTGCGTCCAGTACGATGGTCGATTGGTCGTCAGCGGTGCTTACGACTACATGGTGAAGGTTTGGAATCCAGAACGAGAGGAATGTTTGCACACCTTGCAAGGTCACACCAACCGAGTGTATTCTTTACAGGTATTAGCCACATCCCATTCATGTTCAGTTTTGACTCTTCATGTTAACCACCGAGATCACCGTGACTATCGTTTCAGTTCGATGGGCTTCACGTTGTGAGCGGTTCGCTGGACACGTCGATTCGTGTGTGGGACGTGGAGACGGGGGCTTGCAAACACACGCTGATGGGTCACCAGAGTCTCACCAGTGGGATGGAGCTCAAGAACAACATCCTGGTTTCCGGCAACGCCGACTCCACCGTCAAAGTGTGGAACATCACGACGGGCCAATGCTTGCAGACCCTTTCAGGTGAGCCATTTCGATGTCCTCTTCTTGGTGCACTTTCTCGGCTTGACCGATGCATCGTTTCCAGGTCCCAACAAACATCAAAGCGCGGTGACGTGTCTACAGTTCAACAGCAAGTTCGTCATCACCTCTTCCGACGACGGAACTGTCAAGCTGTGGGATTTGAAGACGGGAGACTTCATTCGCAACCTGGTGTCCCTGGACAGCGGCGGGAGCGGAGGAGTGGTTTGGCGCATTCGAGCGTCGGCCACCAAACTGGTGTGTGCCGTAGGCAGTCGAAATGGAACGGAAGAGACCAAGTTGCTAGTGCTTGATTTTGATGCGGACGCTTCCAAGTCCTAGGGTGGTCGGAGAGAGCCTTGGTGGCGCTCGAACTGCAACCTATTTCTATTTTCTTACCATGAAAGAATGTTCCGTCGTCCAATGATGTGCGTCACTTAGACTATTTTTTAGCATTTTGCCGCTTTGGATGGAACTTGGGTAAAATTGCCATTGACTAGTCCAAACCGTTGAACAAAAAGGGGCTATTCCAATTCTTTGTGCCATTTTTTTGCTGGTCGGCTCAGCTCTTGGATCGAGCCGATCCGAAGATGGTCCAACTGGCGCCGATCTTGTTTCGTCAACTTAATAATTTCCAAGCAGCTGTTACTCGCATGTTTTATTTGGAAAAGCGGGCACAAGGATGCAAGCCAGCTACGCTGGAGCACGGGTCGGTCGGTCGGTCGGTCGGATCGGAGAGTGACCTTTTTCAACCCTTTTCACTGCCAATACTCGTCGTTGTAAATATGGACCGGTGACGTACAAGCCGAGGCAACCATTGGACGTTGCTCCCCAGTGCCCTTGCTCGAGAGATTCCAACAAACAAATGCTGCGCGACACAGGGAAGAAGAAGAAAATTTCCAAGTTGCTCAATTTTTAATCCAAACAAAAAGAAACGACTTGGTACACACCCAGTCTGAAAAAAACAAAACACTAGACCAATAGGTGGTTTTTATTTGCTGTTTTTATTTTCTTCCATGAACAATTTCATACATCGTAAAGACTCATTTCCATCCTGTGCATCTCATCGTCCCTATTAACACTGTTCCAATGCTCTTAAGATGGCCATCATTAAACATGCGTAATTTTATTTAGTTTCTGCATCCATCGACTCAAAACCTTGTTTATTATTTTTCCTTTACGATCATAATAGAAATTTTCAGTCCACTGACACGAGGAAGCGATTGGGATAAAAACGCAGTCCTTCCACCGTCTCGTCCCTGCACGCGCTGCCGTATTTCTCGGTGACGAGCAAGCTTAATGGGAGAAAAAAAACGAACCGGAGTTAAAATGACTCGCCAAGTTGGTTTTGTCACGCGTGAAACGAGCCTTACCGTTCTTTAGCTAGGATCACGGACACCCCGACAGTTTGGGCCAATTCTTCAGCAGTGAACGATGACTTGGCTTCCAACTGCAAGGTGAGAAGGATGACCATTGGCATCATCCACTCTTAAACGATAATTGTGATCCAATCAATTTCTTACCAGTTCCATTGTCTCCTTGACGAGCCTGTCTTCGTCGTGGGATTGCAACTGCACAACCATCACTCCAGATTCGAAAGTGCGCAAACTGGAAAAATTTGTGTCTGTGAGAATCTTGGGTGATCGCAGCAGCACAACTCTCAACAGCGGATAGCGATTTACCGGATGGGCAAAGCAAGCCTTTCTAAAACTCTGCAAGCGTTGAGCAGATCCTCCGGTGATAAGAGCTAAAGATAAACGAGACGTATTTCTAGGGTGGTAGGAATACAACTCGGTAACGTAAGATCGTGACAACTGGGACGGCCTACCTCCAAGCCACGGGCTCGGTTAACTCGGCAATACACGTCGGTGAGAGCCAGCATCCCCCCTGCGTCCTTCGGGGGAAAAAACATTTACGGTACTGTTGGATTACTGCCAAGACGAAATGGTTGCCTAATCACTTGCCTTGATTGGTTGTTCGAGAACTGCTGCTAGTTCTTTGGCTAGTTCGCGGTGGTAGAGATCTTCCGAACCGTGAGCATCCCTGGTGACTGGATCGTCGATGCCCAGACTCAGCAAGTAAGATTTGAAGCGTACTGTTTCATCCTCGCTAATATCTCCCTGTTTCTCGCGTATCTTGCCAGAAATGGTCTTGGACAAATTCACCATGTCTTTGGCCATTTCGATGAGACGACTCAGATCTTCGAACGCCTTGGAAATGTTGAGATCGGTTTCCTTCTGCTTTTGTTGAAGATTGCGCTCGATTCCCACGATGCCGGCTCTCATGGCATGCTGCGAAAGAATCGACCATGTTGTTTTTTGTCTTGCTGTATAACGACGACGTCGTCCATTACCTTTGGTCCCGATGCTGCAGGTTGAGAAACACGCTGCCAACGACGGCGTTCCAGTTCGATGGAAAGACATCGATGAAATTCTATTTCTCCTCCTTCCCGGAACGACAGCTTGACATACGAGTTGGAGCTGTGCTGCACTGGACCAGGAGGTTTCGTCGCTGGAGGAAAAGCTAGATGGACGAGAATCTTGGGACTGGAAAGGGAAACGCATTCACTATCGACATCTCCAACTGAAAAAGGTTGATGATGTTCTTACCTACGCCCTAAACCAGAACGTTCCTCTTCGACAAACACGATCAAGGACAGGTGGATGGAAATCGACATCTAAGAGAAGCAAAATAAACACCCAATTATCGCTGTCCATCGCGGCTCCAAATAGGGCAAAAGTTGTCCATGGAACCAAATTCTCACAGGGTCGGATCTTCTTTTCCAACGTAGAAAGTAGCATGTCAACACGAGTTCACCATGATCAAATGATGTCTGAAGCAAGAAAGAAAAAAAATTACCGTCTGATTCACGATGGCCCAAGTTGAAGATGACCACCAAAGAGGTGGACGTACTTGGCTTTTTTTACGGGGGCACCAACTGGCCTCAGGCTTTATTAAGTCGGAAAGTACAGGAACGACGTGAGGATGAAGAAGATAGAATGGGGGGCTATGAAGCAGGAGGAAACCTGCCGCGACGATGTCAATACTCATTTGGGGTTGACGGAAAGACTTCCGAATCCGTAGGTTGGAATTTAATTTTTAAGCTTATTGTGTTCAGCATGGACTCTCAGGCAGGACATCTTCTGAAGAAATTTTTGGTAATTAAAAAAACAAAACAAAACAACTCTGCTTTACCATGGACTGCAGACTTCGAGTCACATGATCAACATTACGGCAGAATGACACCATCGACTTTGCTAAGATTTTATTGCGATTTTTATTTGCAACCCACCCATGGTGACTTATTGTTTCGGCTGCAACCAAGAAAAATGCCACGCTAATGGTGGGGTGAACAATTCATGTTGACTTCTGAATAACATACATACATACGAACAAAATTCAATATCATTCTCTGTTCAAATGATTTTGAATTTCTTTAGATTTGTTGGGCAGCACAATTTATTCACGGAATACATCGACAATAACAATGAATGAAACCTAAACTTTGAACTCCATCCCAATAATGCTGTTCAAATCACAAAGAATTTCTTCAACATGTCATAATAAAGTAAATAATCTACAGGAATTCAAACCTACGGATTCGCAAGTCATTCCAAATTCCAATAGGAGCTTGGACTTGATTGCATTATCCGGTTTTGGGCTTTGGGTGGGGTGGTCTTACTTAGTTAAAATCTCAAGTTCATTAGTTAAACGGAAGCATCTGCAGAAAGTAATCGATCTCCCATAGAAAGACTTGGAACCCCTTCCAAACGTTGCGGTTATCAGTACTAGTTTTTGCCAATTTAGGCTATTTTGTGGTGTTTTCACTGGTCCCACGTGGTTGTAAGGTACCAGCATTTCTTTATAGAAAAGCCAGTCCATCGACTGGCAGCGGGCGACCTCTGGTGACAGCATTAAAAAACTTGTAGATTCTGACAATTTGAATTGAGCCAGCCAATGAGCTTGATAGGTAGACAGACTTACATTAACAAGTCATCATAGGATAGGAACCACCCTGCCATGTGGATTTAGTTTGGGGTCTGACATCACGGCGAGGGCAAGTTTTCTCGAAGTCGTCCTGTTTCCGATTTCATCATAATGCCTGTACTTTCTGATTTTACGAAGTCTGGGGGTCGGTCATTCCCTTGCAGTAAACCAAATACTCACCTACCTATGTAACTAAACTGAATATTTTAATCCTATTAAAATACATTGCAGCAACAATCTGTTGGAGCAGCTGTTAAAAGGTAATGATCATTGTTGTAGAAGAAACGGGAGTTAATTTATGTACATGGGACACTATCAGTTTATAAACTAAGTTAATTCAATTCAACATGCCTCGTCCTGAATTTATTTTTAAACAAGAATCATTCGCAAGCTTCGACTACACATACTCGACGAATATTCTATTGACTTGACTCGACTCCACGGCAAAACTTGTCGAACTTCTCAGTACTACGACAGAGTGTTGCGGAGGAATTCGGGTTGGAGATACCGCTTAGCTGTTAACCATGGAGACGAAAGGTAAGGTACGGTAATCTAACCACCTATCTCCATGTGTTAACTGAATTGGATATTGCTTATAGGGTGAGGAAGGATGAAATTTCTGTATTTTATGAGTTAAAACAAATAAATTAACGAAATCAACGAATTGCATAATGAAAACAAAAAAGGCTATCCCGTACTTAAACCAGTTTAGGTAATAATGCTCATTCCAAGACGACTTGAATCTGGAAAAAAAAACCCACTTTTTTTTCTTCAGGAAACTGTGGGTTTTTTTTTATCCATAGACTTTGCATACAAACGTGATTTTTGAGTGTGCTTTTCGATAGGAAATAAAAAGTTTCGAGTCTTTTGAAATCAGCGATGCACGGATCAGATAAAATTTTACGAAGTGGCTACGTACACGGCGCCGTGTATTTTACTCCGTTCACGACAGTGCCTCGGATTGGTCAATGTATTCATGTGAACGGAGCAATATACACGGCAAAAAAATATTTTATTATTATTATTATTATTATTATTATTATTACAATCCTCAAGAATCAAAATAACTTACAAAAACTAACTATGCAGAACATGAATAAACAAAAGTCTTTTAAATAATTTAAATTTTGTTATAAAGAATTTGCTACTAACACCCCCAACTTCCTTAGACTTAGAGGAAGTGCATTCCAGGAGATGAAGGCATTGTAAGTAAGGGAAATGTCTTTCACAAAATCTGGATACAACCTGTGTGAAGTTGAACTTAAACATAGCATGAGACGAGACCTTTCACTATATTGACTATTAAAATAAATCACATACTTATGAAGAGGATGCAATTGATTGGTAAGTATTTTG
>JAQIWH010000033.1:0-99795 GCA_034695005.1 Cryptops parisi | reverse complement strand
CACACAGTGATCACCTAGCTCGCCCCTTGACTGCCTCAAGCTAATTCCGTGTCAGCTAATGTGAAATGGAGTATAATTGAAAATCTTTGGGTTTAGAGTCAATGGTCAAGAGGCAAATGGTTTGTTTTTTTACAAATTTGGATATTAGTTAAGAAATCAGGACAAGGAGTTATATATCTTTGCTTTTTATCCAATATCTTTTTATTTATTCGTGTTAAACTTTTAGTTGTTTAAAAAAAATAACAAGGATGAAAGTCGTGTAAGGCTAGACTTATCCAATGAGAAAAACTCATCCAGATTTTCCGACATCATCTGATCATTCATCATCTTCACTGGTTACCTAGCAACACGGAGCGTTAATCTGGGACCCATTTACTCACTCACTCACTTTTCGCCCTCTTTACTACTACTACAAGTACTAGTTGTGCGTCTCGACTTGTCATTCAACTCGCGCTCCATTTGTTCTCATCCTCATCCATCGTTCCACTCATCCAACACTATCTTCCAAATACTATGTGTATGTGTATTCCATGTCACCCTTCTTTTATTCCCCCCTCCCTCTTTTGTGGCCCCACCTTGAACCAATCGCTTGCCACTGGACCTTGAAAAGTTCATCATCAATTGCCATCATCCATCTCTGATGTCGTTTTCGATTTTGGTGAAATTGTTGTCAATTGTCAACTTTTTTTTTTGTTCGTTCTTAACTTGTCGATTGCTGAAAAACACAAAAGTTTGTTTTTTAGTTTTTATTTTGTTTTATTTATTAACAACACTGATTGTGGAGACACGAAACGGACAATATTCGAAATTTTCGATTGCAATTTTGGCTTTGTGTTTGTTTTTTTCTTTCAAAATTTGAAGTAGGTTAATATAAAAATTGGTGAAATTCGTTTATTAGATTTTGAAAAATGCAGGCTTAACGAAATGTAGAATTTTTTTTCTCGTTTTTAAATGGCTATACGTACAGTGCATCAATTTTGTTCTCTTAGTGAAGTTTTTTTTTGTCGTTTTCATGCAAGTTCAGTTTGGGAATTTTTTTTGTATGTTTATTTTGCGGCAGATGATGATAAAAAAAAAATAGCCGTAAAGAAACGATGCACGTTTGCATCAAAAGTTGAGATCATGAATAATAACTAGAAAATTTCGAATTCGATTCACGATTCTCGTTTTCTCATTCCATTCTAAACCCTAATCGATGTTTGACGTTATTTATTTACGGGGCCTCATTAAATCATTCGTCTGTCATTTATCAAACCCGATAATGATGGAGAGTTGAGCAGAATAGCATTTCCACCACCACCACCAAACACGATGGGGTACATTGACAATACGGATGCATTTTGGCAATACACACCCCCTACTATTAATGAAGCCGATACCGTTTACTAATAAACTATTCCATCTTCCATTGTAATCAATTTCCTCTTACCTAGTATGTATAAACACGATACCTGCTATTATGATAGGCTTCCTATTTTATCGACGACAATCCGAATTTGGCAACCCATCTTATCGAATTTAATCACATTCACTAGTCATTAAAAACGAACTTGTTGGTTAGTATTATAAGAATCGGCTAGCTGATAGTCCGTCAACAATGACGGGTGCTAGAATGATGCTTAGTTCAGTTGTAAACGCAGTTGCTAGGTAACGGTTCCTAATTGTAAACGCAGTTGCTCGGTAACGGTTGCTAAGGCTGTTATTAGCCAACGAATAACGGAAAGTTCTTCAGTTCATTGTTTTAACTCATGTTGTTTGGCAACACGACGCAGCTTTATTTATCGTGTTTTTTTTTATTATAATTTTAAATTCTAACTTTCCGACTGTTTCAAGAGTATTAAATCTAGTATACTATGCCATTTTGTCTCGGTAATGTTAACTGGAGGAAAAAGAGAGGTAATTAAAACTTGCAAGGTTTTAAGAACGTGTTTGGTTTTCTGATCAGCAATTAAATTCTATACATATAAAAAAAAATGTCCTTTTAAAATTTATCTTCGTTATCGAATTGATCAGTTAGGTTGTGTCCTTTCACAGGTCAAACGAGTCGAAGCAGTTTGTTAGGATACTAATTAGTGGGAATCTTTTTTTTTCAAATACTTTTAATCTGTATAGAACTTTTACAATTTTTTTTATATTTTTACAAAAGTAGAAAAATATATAGATGGAAATTAAGATTAGTGTCCCCTTTTTCGTGAATAATAGTTGTGACGTTGACAAAAAAAGGGTTGATTTTCATAGGGGGAAAAATTTGGGTAGGGTGTATTTTTATTTTTATAATTTGACATCTTTTACATCTTTGACGTCAAAATGATGAATCATTGTCAATGACGTAGCGGTTTTGAAGAGTAATTCAAATTTTTTTTAGTATTTTTCGTTTTAGATGACGTAAGGAAATCTTACTGAAACATTTCTCCATTTTCCGTGATGTTACATTTCAAATTGATGGCCAATTAATCGGACGAATGTAATTATAGTTTTTGAGTTTTTTACTTGACATTTTTTTGTTTGTTTTTGAAAAGGGTGTTAATTAGAGTTGAAGAGTTCACAATTCTTTTTATCAGTTTCTTTAGTGAAACAAATTTTCGTTTGGTGAGAAGTACAAAAAATTCGTTAGCACTATTGTCGAATATCATCGTCTTCGTTATTGCAGGTGTGAAGATTGGGAGACCAAAAAAAGAAGATAAAACTTTATAAAGTGGCTTTTTAAAATGATGATAGGGGAGGGAAAAAATGTCGAGGTGTTAGAATCAGATAATGTGGCTTGTGTTAATGACACCCAACTTTTTGAGACGAGTCTTAAAAAGGTCATCCGTAGAGACAAGATCTGATGGAAAAATTAACGACGAGGACACGAAAACCAATCAAGTTTTGAAGGAGCCGGGTCAAGTGGGTTTAGTGTCATTTCAACTCGTATTTAATTTTTTTTTAATACATGAATACTCATGCACACACACCTCTCACATTTTATTGGGGGTTGAGAGGGGTGATTGAAAAGTTTAATAATGACTGTCGCATTAAACGGTGGTGTCATGTTATTAATTTGTGATGATCCTACGTAAGTAGTTGTGCGTCGCTAAAGGGGGGGGGGGGTAAAAGAGAGTTTTGTAAAGTGGGGTTTGCACGTGCGATGGTGGTTGTATCGTTGTTGACGAGGGCTATCAACACTCAGTGTCTTTCGCCAAGTGTGTGTCATTTTTTCGCTGTCCATAATAACCGTTAAATAGCGCACAGTCGGTTGGGTTGCGCGTGCGCCACTCGAGGGGTCCCCTCTTCTTTTTACCCTCTGCTAACGCGTTGTGTGAATTGGACGTGTTAGGATGCCTTGGCCCCTGAGTTTGTGTCTGTGTGTGTGTGTATGTATGTATGTTTGTGTGTGTGTGTGTGTGTGTGTGAGCGGCGTGGCGTGGCTGGGGCCGCTAGTTTTCCTAATCTGACACTTGGAAGCGTCAGGCACAGCGTTTTAGATATTCCTGGCACGGCTGGCAAGCCTTATTTCTCTCGATATCTTAGCAACACACAGCTCAAGAAATATCCGGACCATTAATTTTGCAGTACACGATTCCTTTCCTATATGAAGAATGAGATAGGCTTATCAGACTCGGCCGTGGTTAAAGAGTTCAAAACCTTTTCCCAATCTGCGTTATTTCAGCAGATAAGGAGAAGAAGAAGGGCGAGACGCGTCGACGAAGAAGAAGAAGATGAAGAAGAAGAAGAAGAAGAATAAGAAGAGGAAGAGTGAAGAAAAAAATGGAGATTTCTTTCTTTCTTTTTTTTTGACAATCTTTTCCGATGATAAATTCTTCTCCGGTTGATTTTTCCGCCATTAAGCTGGTCCGCGGGGACGAGGGCTAATGTTGTCAGGGAGTGTGCCTATCTGATGGTTGAACTGGTAGACTCCCTCGCTTGATATGCAAAGGCAGTCACCACAAAAACTTTTCAATCACGGAGAACAACAATGAATGTTTCTGCACGACTGCTTGCAAATGAGGTGGCAGTAGCAGCAGTAGTAGTGACAGTAGTGTGTGCTGCACGCGCTGCTATTGTGACGAGAACGACGACGCATCATCGCGATAGAAAAGTTTGTTTCAAGGTGAATAATCGGCTGATAGCAACTGCCATCGAGGTTGGGTTGGTGACAAAAGGGGTAGTAGTAGTAGTGCTAGTAGTGGAAAGAGAGAGAGAGAGATGGATAGATGTATTACTTCTACTAGTAGAGGTGAGAAAAATCTCTCTTCTCTTTCATTGTTGCTAGCGGTGCTTCTTAGATTGCCCCCTCGCGACAGGAAGTGACCGGCACACACACATACCCAGCTCTAACGCCTGGGTGCATTTGACGAGGCTGCTGCTTCTGCTGCTCGACTGACAGCGACTGATAATCGTGACACGACCACCATCTTTGCACCGACTAAGCCACCCGTGCACGCGCGTCTCAACACCTCGACCACACTAAAAATGAGCCCAAGAGGCGCGCGTGGGTGCCAAAATCCCAACCAGTTAGTGATGCGCTCAAAACGCGTAGTTATATTATAAAGTATAAAATAACGTTTAACTGATCAAAGTGATTGTGTGTACACGGTACATAGTGTCGTCTTAACTAAACAACTTTCAATTTTTTTTCAGTCTCTAGAATGGTAGACCTTATTCATGGCCATCGGTGTCGAAAATCATGACGACATAAAAGTGTCATTTGCTTTAGATTAGCGTTAAGGTATAATGTAAGTCACGATAAATCAAGAACACGTTGTGTCCAAACCAACGTAGATTGCAGAACATATCCGTTTTGACAATGACACTGATCCCATTGTAGGATGATTTCGTCGTTGCAAAATTAATAGATTGTTTACTGTATATGAGCTATTTATTACTTTGAATGTCATGTATTTGTTAGTACAGCTGGAACTGAGTAGGTTCTGGGGAAAAAGGATTATTCGGTTTCAAAATAGTCATTAGTTTTCAAATAAAACTTTTTAGCCACTTGGTTAGGGCTTGATGTTGATCTATGGCTTCACTGCAACACACGCCATGCTGCCTCTCATACACAACGTGTTGGCAGTGAAGCCCGCCTTCTCGGTCTATGGAATAATGGATGTTAATAGCGGGCACTCAGGTTCACTTTCAACAAAAAAAAAATAGATTTATAGTTTACGCAGTTTTTTAAAGTTCATTTATGCTCTAACCCTCGACTTGCGAATGAATTACGTTTCTGAAAATCGTTTCTTTATTCGATTGATTTTGGAATTGTCATTTAATAGGAATCCGTCCAAAAAAGTAGCATTTTTAATAAGTTAGAAAAATAGGACATGTTATTATAATAGTGCTATTTTCGTGACATGAGTTTTAAGGAAAATGTGGTTTACACGAGGAGTGTAAACTATTCCGATGAGTTTATTTTATTTTCGTGAAAAACTTATTATCACGTAAGTTATATTAGATATAAAAATGAATAGGTTTTTTTTTTTTATCAAGTTTGATAAAAAAAAGTTAATCTCGGTCGGATGCTAAAGTACACAGCCCATAAAGGTATTGTATATTTACTAGCGATTATTTATTTATTTTTTCACGTTTAATAAAAAAGAAGGGGGGAAATAACACTCACCGATCTTAGTAGCCTTATTTATACTTTCGTGGGTGGATAAAAAGTACAGATAGTCGGCGTAGTAAAAACCGATTTTACAATATTTTTTTTTTCTTTTCCATTTCCTTTCCTCGACGTTGTTATATTTTGGCTCGTTTCTGTGTTTTTTTTTTCTTCCGGATTTCAATCTCTGTTTTTCTTCCTTTTCGTTTTTCAAGCATGCACAAAACGAAGACTGAACAAAACGCTTCTCTGAAATGATATTTTTTTTTCCTCGAAAAAAAGGGGGGGTCCACGAGGATTATCAGGCTTTTATTTTTTTTCTTTCTTTCTTTGGGTCGTCTTTGCATATATTTTGGGCAGAGTGTTTTTCCCATCACTATCTCTTTTGCACGCGCTCGGGCCTTTCCGGAAGGCCATTTTTTTCCCCCTTCTGGTTTTCATTCGCCTTTCTCTTCCGGTCGACCGTGTTTTGTATGTAGTAGGGTTTGGGAATGGCCACTGGGTTGTCTGCCTGCTCTTGCCCCAAAATCTCGCGCTCAAGATATATGACCGTGTTTATGTCGATGTCCAAGCAACATGGTCTTTTTTTTTATTCTTCCTCTTCTAGCTTGTTCTCTTTCTTCTCCCTCAATTTTTAATCAAACCTCGAGCTGGTGGTGAGTTATCCCTATCTCTTTTTCTCTCTCTTCTTCTTCTTCTTCTTCTCTTCCCTCTTTCTCTCTCTCCACTCTTCCGTTATTGCGGCCGCGTTTCCATTAGGTCCAGATAAGCTTAGCAGACGAAATATCTCGTGGATACGGACCGCTCTTCATTAGGACGGTGTTGCTAGAAGAAGAAAAAATAATTTGAAAAAAAAATGAAGTGTATATATGTATATTTGTAAATATATATGTATAAATATATATACATACACCCACCGACTTTTATTTCTCGAGTTTTTGAGAGTGGATTTGGTGCGATAATGTTATCGGAGCTGTATGAAGTTGCAGGCGCCCCCCTGATAAGTGCCCGATAATTTAAATGAAGTTTCCTGCCCTTATCAGCGTGATACAATGTAAAGGAGAGCAGGGTTGGTGGGTTGGTGGTGGTGGCTATTATTATTATTATTTTTTTCCCACTCTCCACACACACTCACAAACATTCACAATCATATAAAATGGTCCATTTTAGAGCGGGCGAGATTTTTGCAGCCCGCGAGACCATTTTTGCACCCTCCGGTCGGTCGGTTGTACGGAGGACCAGCGTTTTATTTATTGGCTTTTTGTGGTGGGAAAAGCGAAGCGAAGATGATGATGGGGGTGGTAAAAGGGGTGGGGGGTAGGGTGGGAAAAAAAAAGATGGCGGTTTATTTCCTGCTTTAACAGGAATTGTGATTGGCAGATAAGAAAAGGGAGCCCCCGTGCCTGATAAGCAGCAGCAGCAGCGCCGCTGTTGGTGCAGTTGCGGTGATTGATAAGATAAGCGCTGGCAGACTGTCACTGTTTATGATTTATCCCTATTTGTGCCGGACTATTGATTAAATATCAAGTTATTATCAGCGCCGGAGACTGCGAGGCCCTTGGCTATGGCGCGCTATCTGTTGCTTATCTTGTCTCTTTTCTTGTGAGAAAATTCAATGGCGAAGGAAGCGAGGAGCTTTTGCTTTTCGTCGTAGCACTTTTCCTTTTACACTCCCCCATCACCCTACTACCCCCACCCCCTACTTTAGGTCTCTCTCCTTCTCTTAAACTTACCTACCTACCTACCTTACTACCTACCCCTCCATCTTTTCCACCTTCGTCGTCGACGTCGTCGTCGTCGTCGTCGTCGTCTGCACCTGTTATCTGCTGATGGGGGCTCTGGTCGGGCCCGATTAGATGGGTTGTTGCTTATCAGCTACATTCAGGAGGAAATATCGCTCTTGTTCCCCTCCATCAGCCTCCAATTTATCAGCGTCCGATTGGGCGAAAATGGGCCGAATTTTAATTGTTCGCCAGCCTTATCTCGAGTGACCATTTTCCTTCATTCTTTTTATTTTTTTTATTATTGTTATTATTACTATTGCCATTTTCTCTTATCGCCATTTATCAAAAAGGCGGATGAGAATGGAGAAGAATTAAGTTCGTGCATCGGTTTGTTATTGGTCACGAGCCTATCAAAACCCGAAATATACAACCCTCTTTCAAACATCGGAACGAACAATCAAACCAAGAACGAACAAATATTCAGTGAACACTTGTACGCGTTGTTTTCGCTGTTCGGTAGTTTAGAAATGGTCACGTTAATCAAAGTCAGAATCAGGTTTTATTTGTTTTTTTTAATGGAAAATTTCAACGTTTTTTATACGTTCCATTTGCTCAAGTTACACGACGACAAATATTGGGGGTCTGTTCAATGGTACGGCTTAGTTGATTACAATTGTAGATTAACGAGGACCGTTGGTTGATAAAGTTTAACGGAAGTTGCCTTTTTCTTACAGTATTTTCAGTTGAACTGCTGGTACACGATTGTACATTGAGTAGCCCTATAATCTTACAGCTTGGGCATAGACAAACTTAAATACACGTGCTTTTGATGTTTCATAATGTTTAACCGACAGGGTTGCTTATACTAATTGTATGCTAGCTCGACATAGCATTTTGTACACTACACGTTTTGTCAGAAAAGCAGTTTGTTAACAACACGTTATGTTAATGCTGTCATTCATGCTGTATGTACAATACAGGTACACTGTACTAGTTTTTATTTTCTTCGACGTCAATCGGGTTCGACGAAATTGACATAATCCGGAAATTGCCGGACATTCCAAATTTATACAAAACGCTAAGCTAAATGTAGTTGGATTATTAAAGATTTGTTTAATGTTGAAAAACTTGACTGTACCACATTCGACGACGATTTTCTAGTGATTAGTTTTTATTTTATTTATTTATTTTTAAGAGTGTGGTCAAACTGACCAGTTTATTATGTACAACAAGAAATCCTAGAAACAAGCAATCCCGAAACATAAAGATCAACTCAAAAGCTAATCAAAGATACAGAATATGTCTGTACAATTCCTTATCAATTTTTTTTTAAATAAGGAACGTTTTCTTGTAACGCAACATTTTTATGTTTTTATCGTTTCATTCTGTGACATCTTTCACTACTATATATGGTTATACTTACAAGTAGTTAGCGGCGTTAGCGTATCTTGGTTTTCTTTTTCTCACTTTATTCGCTAATTTCATTTGCAATTCGAGGTCCTCCAGTTGTACAGATTCCAAAATGGCTTCGCCGTCTTCCACTTTTTTCGTTTTCCAAGTCGTTTTCTCATCTTCAAGAAACGATGGTATAAGCAAACGTGTCGTTGTTGTTGTTGTCATTGGTCTTCGAAGAAGAAGCCTCTTTTGCTGGAGAGAGATGATGATTCGAGAGAAGGTGGGGGGGGGGATGAGAATGGGGGTGTTTGTATGTTGAAGAAGAAGAAGACCGACTTGGGGGAAAAGGGCGCGGTGGACCGTTAATCTGTCGCCTACCATCGTTCTTTCTTTGGTTCTTCTTCTTCTTCTTCTTCTTTACCCCCTTTCGTCGCCATCGTCTCCTCCCCTGAGTGGTCAAGGAAGCGTCTGCTTATGCATATTCATGGCTTATGGTGGCGAGTGATAAGGCAGATGCACATGCTAATACCCCGAGACCTTGTTGGCGCAAAGAAGTGCGCCCGCTGCTTTCGGCTGCCAAATCCCTCTCTTTAGATCACGCACTTCTTTATTTGGTTTTGGGCTACTTAACGCCCCCTCCCCCCGCTCTCTTCTTTTTTTCATTATTTTTATTTTTATTTTCTTTTATTTCGTTTTCTCTTCTTTTACGCAACGAAAAGATGGAAATTTTCTCTTCCTCTTTTAATCTGTTTCTTTTCTTTTGTCTGCTAGTAACGACTGTCTAGCTAGTTGTTTTGAGTGTTTTTGGTGGTGGTGTGGTTTGCTGTTGTTTCTAGCTTTAGTGGTTTTAAAGACAAGTTTTTGTTTATTTGCATGCACATTGTACAGTAGGTTTATATCGCAAGTTAGTAAGTTGAGATGCTATTTTATTTTATGTATACGGTTTTGGAGAAGTCATTTATTATTGGTTTGTCGCAGCTTTTGGAATTTAACCTAGTGGTCATTGAAGGTTGGCTCTTTCATTGAATGAACTTTGCACGTGTTTGTTGTTTTGAAAAATATGTGTCATTTATAGCATGTGTGACGATTTCTTAAGGGGTTCGGTTAACAATAAACGATGTGTACTAGGATGAAATTGACTATATTGAAAAATTGATTTTTTGTTAAACAAAAACTCGAGCATTATGTGAATAATTGAAGGGCTTGAGGTAAAAGGATGTTAGGTAATATTAATGTCAAAAATGACTTGGAAGAATTTTCGAATGTGTGAGGTGCAATTTTATCTTCCTGACGCATAATTTTGAGCAAAATAGCAATATGTGCAAAGATATTAGTGCAAGAAGTGTGAAGTATGGCCTATAGAGAGCGAAGCAAGTTCAGGTCTTCAAACTTGTTTTTCTCTAAATTGTAAAAATGTTAGTTAACACCCATTTACACCAGGTCTTTAATTATTCATCGTAATTGTGACTATTTCAACAAGAAGCTCACACGAAAATCCTCCGGACTCATTTATCGAAATAGGGTGCGGTTTATTAAGACAGGCTTTTTACGTTGTAAAATCTCAACTTGGTGAACAGAGACCTTCTTACGACGATAAAGTTAGGCTTAAGTAGATTTCGATGAAACATGTTTCAATCTAACGAGTAAAACACGATGATGACACATGATAGCCATTCAGTGCTGGAAGTAAGACTAAATAAGGAGTGTGTAATTGCAAATACAGACGCTTCATTGCAAAAGTTTTCGTGTTGGAACAGCTCATCCTTCAGGTATGTGAAACCATCTGGCGTTTTGATTTCCATTTCGAGGCTAAACCATGTATCATGGTGGTAAAAATATTTCAATGGTAACATCTTATTGTAAAAAATAAAAAAAACAAAACAACAATTTTGTTATGTGGTCATCCCGATTTTTCGGAAGAAAAAAACAACACGTGTTGATAAATTATAAGTGATATATTTTAGGTTTGTCATCATATTGCTTTCAATCTGATAACGTGATATTCGTGATAATAAACGAGACATGCAAGTTTCCGATAGGATAGCACGATTTTCGCCTTGAACTTTTTGATCATTACTTAACCAGCAACGTGTGTAATACGAGCAATTCGACATCGTAAAGATGTTTCCGTTTTTTTCTCGTACTACGGTACTTCTTTTTAATTTTTGTAATCGTTTAACGAGGCTTTTTTACTTTTTGCTTCCTCGATTTATCAACGTGAAGTGCACACTTACCGAGTTTTCGTTAGTCGTACTTTGAAAAGTCAGTTCCGTATTTACTTTAAAAATTTGGCCCTGATTTGTCAGTTCTCTCTTCCTCTCTCTGATAAAGTGTAACGTTTCATCTTAAATTAACTGGCAAATGTAATTTTCGTGAATGAGTAAAGTGATCGTGATAAAAGTCCGAGAGAGAGTTGCATAAGATAGGCGAATGCGTTGGGCCGATTAGTAAGAAACAGTGCTTCTCTGCTACTCGTGATAAAGTTTTTAAAACACCAGATTAGTTCAGCCACGGGTCACGTGGTTGATGGGGCTACGGCCCACGTCCAGGATGTGTGACTGGAAGTCCATGATAACACTACTTTGGTATAACCCCCTCCCCCCCTCCCCCCGAAAAAAAAACCTTTCTGGCTAAAAAGATGACAGTGGAAAGACGCACAGTGTACTACTTTATATATGCTTAATAGTTTGTAGTAAAATAATACACTCGAAAAAAATAGACATCGATCAAAAGCGATTGTCAATATCAACAAACTATATTTTAGATTGTCTATTTGTAAATAAAATTATTTTTGAAACAGTTTTTTGTTTACGATTTCAGTGCGAAACGCATATTTTCAAGCTATTCGCTCCAAAAAATAGTGACCGTGCGAAACGAACTTTTTCGAGCAATATGTTACAAAACATAGCTTCTGATCGTGGGTCTTCCAGGGTTTTTCAGGAATATTTAGTTTATATAAGTCTCCACTAATGTAAATGACCATTGTCATTTGTTTAAAAAATGACTATTTTTTCAGATAACTTGTAATTCCTAGACATGTTTAGAAGTATTTGTAGGTAACCCTCAGCCAGTACATTTTCAGACATTGATTTTGCTTTAACCCAAAGGTTTTTTTTTTACATAGAATTTTCTTTACGATAGAAATGGACATTTCAAAATAAACGAAGAAGAATATCTTCAGTGACAAAATTTGAAAATCGTTTCTTGTTTAGTCATTTTAAATTAACACCATCTAAAATGACTAACTTTATACTATCGGAACAAAATTCTACTTGAGAACTTGAATGTAGGTTTATCAGGGGTCTCTGTGTTTATAAAGGGTGTAGTGATAAAAATAATTTCGTACATCAGTGTCAAAATTCAGTTTATAGAGAGTGACAACATCTGAAGTAGCTCTACACTATAAAAATAAGTATTTACTATAGAATGATCGATTTGGTTGCACGCGTATTAGCGCCTCGATATTTATTATCAAATCGGTTCGTAGTATGCGTATGTATAGTACGAGTTTGTCCACGTGGATTTTTCGTAGAATTAGTCATTCATTACGCATGTTGTTTCTTTTCAAAATCCTTATTGACAAGTTCGATGGTCATCATCAAAGTCGATGTTGCGTCAGTTTTCTTTCTATGTGTGAGGTTTTTTTTATCTTATTTCTCTCTCAATCTTTCACTCTCGTCTTTTTATGTGTGTGTGTGTGTGTGTGTGTGTGTGATTTGAGCACTTCGCCCTAGATGGTCAAGTCCTCAAAGTCGACCTTTGTACCGATCTGTTGACAGTCTAAGTGATTTGTAGCTTTTATTATATTTTTTTTGCCAACTCCTTTTTTTTTCAAAGTGGACGTCTCGAGAACTTTGGAAGGCGCGAACTCTGTCTGGATAAACATTGACTTAATCCAATCTTATAATGAATTTGTAGGTTACTAGTTGGTTTGTTGTTTTTTTCGTTTAGAGTTTTGGAGGAGATTTGAATGACATGACTATTAAGTTTATTATGGGAGTGTGAAAAATTAAAGGGGTATATATTTTTTTATGTTTATTATTATTACTATTAATAAGATGGTAATATGATAATGGTAGGTGGAAAGTTTTCCATTCTGTATGCGTCACTCAATACGAGATTAGATAGATTGTTTACATTCGAAAGGTTCTGATAACAACGCATCCAATCAATAACACGCATTATTTTAATTTATCTTTTCTTATTCATTAAATTGTGATTTAGTTTTGCCAAAAATGATTAGACATGCATGCATGTATTTGAAAGTTATTATGGTTTGATATATTTTTTCTTTCAGAAAAAAAAGTGAGTTTTTTTTTTAAGGGCCACGACCCGGATTCGATCCAGTCAATATTTTTTTTCAATGAATTGCATAAAAAAAATGTGTGTAATCGGTGATTATCGTCTACTGATAAAAACGGGTTATTGAGAAAATCATTCGATAGTAACATTCATTGAAAGTTACATAGGCGTCAATTGGTTTCGCAATATTTTTGTTTAGCACACCGAATGTTAATACAGGAGTTGTAATAGTGACAATGAGACAACGCACGTTGTTGTTATTTATTTGCATTACTGTATTTAGTGTAACGATTACATTTTATAAACGAGACATTAAGAAAATTATTCGAACCTAACTCGCTAACAACAAGCATCGAAATTCGTGTTCGCGTAATTGATTTATAACTTGGGTAACTACATAGTACTTTAATGCTATGTTTATTATTATATATGTTAGCATACTACGTACAGTAACGCAAGTTGTTGAAATTACATTACTTTATTATCAAGTTTTATCAGTTCATCATTCTCACTTAACGTTTTTGAATTTACTGTTATTTTTTCGGCAACCGCCAGGGGTATGACGAGCCAAATGTTTCTATGAATACAACAAATACCTTTTAACCTTAAAATAAAATCCCGATAATGAGTCGTTTTGTGACCTGTGGCCTTTTTGTTCTGTCGTTTTTATGGTTTTTAAATGCGCACTTTTCTTCATGATTTTAAATGATTGGTGTATTAAGTCATTACACGTTAATGATAGGAACGTGCTTAATTGTTTTAACTGGTATTGTTAGGCTATAGAACCATGCTTGATACTACCACGTGAGCATTGTTTAAAATTACAAACGGTGTTGCTGGATATTACTAAATTTATAAATTGGCCGAGAGTGAACATTGTTTCGAATGTGATTATCCTTCTAAAAGTAATGATTGTGCACGTGATCATGGTTTTAAAAGTTTAGTTACAGACTAGTTGACGGATCAGAGGCGGGGTTGCTTTGATATGTTTTCAATTAAATATTTTTCTATGTTGATTCAAAACGCGTTAATTCAAAATAAGCGACGTTGACGTATCTTAATCTAGTATTTGCATTTTGAATGGAACATTCATCCAATTGCCTTTTCATTACTAGTTCTGCTGTTATCAACCAGCCAAATGGAATTTAGGGTCTGGGAAATGAAAAGCCAAAGAGAGGTGGTTGTTGTTGATGATGATGACGAGTTTGGTTGACGACTGAGTCAGTGCCAATGTTGTTGTTGCTATTTGGAATAATCGTACGGAACGCCAAACTTTGTCGTGTTAAATATATTTTTTTCTCCCTCTCACTCCATATTTTCGTTTTCCAGAGATAATTGTTTAATCACCGTTTTGGGAAAAGAGGGAGGGATGTGGGGGGTAAAAATGTGACACGTTTGATGAGCGCGGACGAAAAGGAATTGATGAAGCGCAGCCTTTGAGGAAGCTTCACGGCAACGCTAAACGATAACGACGCGACAACGCGCACGCGCAGTTAGATTTGGAAAGTTGTTAGTAGTGCTAGAGCTAGTAGATCTAGTACTATTGTGATTATTCTTTATAATGATGGTTTATTTTATTATTACTAATACTATTTTGAATTGGAAAGCCGAGTTAAAGGGAGAAGCAAGATGACGGAGCAAGAAAAGGGGGTGGGTGAAAAGTGTTTGCTATTAACGTTGAAATCACAAGTTATTCATTCGAATCATCGTTTTGACGTTGTAAGGAGGGGAATTGGAAGAAGAGGGGGGTTGGTTCTGTGTGTCTGTCTGTTCGCTCGCCTTTGGTCGTAGAAAGTTTCTCATCAAACTGTACGGGCGAGAGAAAACAAGAATTGGGCACGCGCTGATTAGCAAACGCGCGTCCAATTGGAACGCTTTCTGATACAAAAGGCGCGGGCGTGTAGGCGAGCACGTGCAAACGGCGTGAAAGGGTTGAGAATTTGTCGATAAATGAAAGCGAGGCGAACATCATCATCATCATCATCGTCGTCATCATCCTCATCGCTGTCGTCGTCGTTGGCGCCTTTTGAAAAGTTTTTGAAAATTGTCAGCAGACGTGCGCGTATGTTGTGCTGTATGTGTGGCTTTGTATCTCGTTTTTTCGTTTTTTTTTATATATATATATAATTGAGGGAAAAGAATTGTGCGAAAGATAAAAAAAAAAATGGTTGGTCGAAAAGATGGGGAGGGGGTGGCTGAGGAGACAAAAAAATAATAAATAAATAAATAAAAAAAATATTTTTCCACTGTTCAACTCAAATTCATCTCCACGATGTGGTTGGTGAAAGAAAAGGGAAAGAAGAAGAAGAAGAAGAAGAAAATCTATAACGTGCATCGCAGGGAAGCAAGGACCGAGCGACGTGTCGGGCAGCGCAAAAGGAACAAGTAGAAGACGACGACGACGACGACGACGATGATGATTCGTACGTGAAGAAAGAGAATAGAAGCTATGTATATAATAAAAAGAGAGAGAGAGACGAGTGAATGAAAAGCTCTCGACAGAAAGATGGGGATAGGGAGGGGGTGTCCTATCTGCGAATAAATAAGTGGGCGCGCGCGGTGTTTAATTTAGCATGGGATTGGTTGTGAGGAGGGGGTGGAAGTGCTTGTGGACGGGCGAGTGCGTGATCGTCCGACAGGAAGCGCGATAAATCAACAAACGCACCAAGAAGTTAAATTGACAGACTTTTGCTTTGCCTATACGCTTTGCTCGTGTGCTGTGTTGGTATTCACGCAGTTTTGGGCGCAAACTAGATGCGACAAAAGAGACCCGAACGAAACGAGACGAAGAAACTTGGTGACAAGCAATTGGCGCCACTCGTTTTCTTTTTCGTTTTCTCTTCAGTCGAAACACAGTTTTGCTCTTCAGCTTTTCTTTCCATTCTTTTATTATGGAATATTCCATAGCACTATTTCGTTTTAATGTAGTACAAGATGTTAGGTTGATGATGCGATTCAAGTACCACCTACCTCGTTATGCATGATTGTTATGTTGTCAATTTTCTTGTGCAGTTGTAGATTTTTATTACTTTCGACCTACACATTGTAAAGTGAATTTTTGAGGCAACGTTAGAAATTTAACATGGTGTAACAGTGATGTTTAGTGAGAAAGTTATTCGGAAATTAAAATAGTGTCTCAAAGTTATTTTATTCTTGAACTAACACGTTCAGGACATAGAGGAGATAGTGTTCCAGTTAAGTGGTTCACCTTGTCATTTTTATCTCTTTGCTAGGCTGCTTCTGAATGGCAATTTTCCTAACAGGTGAATTGGAAGAGGTAGACTTAGTCACCACGTTTATTACATTTGAAACAGTTGGATTTTCTGCGTTTGAAATGTTGTTAATGTTACAAAATGTCGCTCTCTTTACACTTTCTTCTTCGTGGGGAATAGCCACCTTGGTGTCCCATGTGTAATATTCAAGTACTGTATTTTTTTATATTTATTTTGCAACACAATCGATACAAATACACAATGAGTACTAATCAGTATAATTAACATGTTTAAAAAGTAAAATGTTAAACTTTTTTTGATCAAGAGAAGTATTAAAGGTGGACAAACGGCGTAAATAATTGGTAGAGAGTTTCACTGGTGGGAGCAATTGTATCTGTCCAGCATGTTGTTCAATAGTTCATTTACGAGTCCTCACACCTGCCCTTCACACTCGGAGATACTAGGGGATCGGGAAAGTACAGGATGATTGAAAAGTCTCTATACATTTCTGTGTATGACAGGTTTTTTGGGCGGAACGAATACACAGAATCAAACGCACACCAT
The DNA here is from genome assembly GCA_034695005.1 of Cryptops parisi. Classification (NCBI taxonomy): domain Eukaryota; kingdom Metazoa; phylum Arthropoda; class Chilopoda; order Scolopendromorpha; family Cryptopidae; genus Cryptops; species Cryptops parisi. The sequence continues at coordinate 83,020 of JAQIWH010000033.1, read as the reverse complement.
CAAGATACAGAGTCAGTACCTACAGTTTTACATGCTTCCCTTACCAAAGTAAACTTAAGCCCATTTTACACGTCAAACTGTTTCTATCAAATTCCAATACGAGTACCAATACTCGTATACATTGGCTTGAGTCGCATCGATAAACGAAGTAAGTTAACTATAATTCACTATTCTAAAGTTGACACACTATAGAATTATTTGTTTTAGTTAGATGTATTTTATTTTTCATTATGATGTAATTTTAAACGCTTATTCTCAGTTGGTCGGTTGTTAAAGGTTGCAATATATTTTAAGTACTGTAGCTGTACTTTGCACTGTAACTATTTATGGTAGGGAGTTTGTTGGTTTTGTGTAATAATCAGCCGTTTCGGAGATTTATCTATGTAAATGTTTATCTGCATACAGTTTTAGATAATCGTTTCTTGGTAGGCGTTGGGATCGTTGCATACGATATCAAGCATAACCTCGTTTATTTTCATAGTTAAAATAATACTTTTCCTCCACTATTCATTTTGAATATTATATCAACAATTCCACAGATACTGTTTGGAGATACTGTCATTTAATATCAATATTTCATATTTCTCAAACAAACTCATAGCGTTTACAATGAATTCACATAGTGTAGTGTGGTTCCATGGGACTGGTGAATCAAAAATAAATAAATAAATCAACAAACAGTATTTTGGCTTGATAGGACGATGTTTGTTGAACCGACTCGCAATGGATATCAAGTCTCCCCAAGCCCAGTATTCCCAATTTTGCGAAGGACACGTACCCACCAGACCTATATTTGGAACGTGTTCGGAAAGCGATTCGCTTCGAAGGTTACCACAGTTTCATTTTTTTTAGTGTTCGTTGTGGTTACAGAAACAAACCGTTGTACAGTCGTGGCGATAGTAGTAGTAGTAGCAGTACATACAAGTTATCGGCACCCAACGTTGGATCAGGCAAACGGAAATTGGTTGTAAAAAAACGTCCCGTTGACGTCGTCCGATAGTGACCGTGGTGACAAAAGGCAGCGAGGGAGGGTTGGGAAGCGAAAAGGGATCTTAGGGAGGACAAGTAAATTGTCTCCTCGGCGGCCGGAAAGATGGCGAACACGTCGGCGAGGGGTCCTGTTGGTTGGAGAAATGAATTAACGGGTGGCGCGCGACTCTGTGTTTGTGTGTGTGTGTGAGGATCGAGGAGAACGATAAGGAACACGTAGAGAGCAAAATGCTGCTGAGTTGTAGAATTTTGAGGGTCCGATGAAGAAGGGGGAGGGTTGTGAGTATGTATGGTGTGCGTGCAAATAATAAATGGGGGGATGGAGTCTTGATTTTTCCGAGGCGGAGGAGGAGGAGGAGGAGGTCTAATCTCGAGTCCACCTGTTTTGTTGGGGCAAGCCACAGGACGGCGTGCCGAGCGAGCATTTCGGCCAAAGAGGAAATGAGAATGTTCGGGATTTAAATATTAAATGGGATTCGAAACGGAGATAAGAGTGGAGGCACAGAAAGTGGTGGGATGGGATGCTGGGAAAGCTTAAAAGACGACGAAAAAGACGTGGCCGAGATATATTGTTGTTGCGTTGTTGTTAGTTGCTTTCTCGCTCACTATCAACACGACGCAGAAGCAGTATTAGTCGCTAGTAGCAGTAGTACCCAATAGGGACGAATAGGGTGATGATGGAAGTTGGAACAAGTTTTCCACACTCTTGTTGTCTTGGTCGTCTCTTCCTTCTGGACGCTATAATAACAAAGGTCGACAGAGATAAAGTTAGCCTGTAACTTTTTTGCTTTTTCCTTTTCTTCTGCTGCTTTTCGGTGTCTAGATTTTATAAACAAGATTAGAGAAAAAGGAACAGAGAATATTAACAAGCACACAACAAAATATGGACTTTGTATACAACGATAAAAAGATGGTATCGTTATCTAGATGACTTTTTTTCCTCGTTCTTCGCATTGATTTCCGTGTGAAATCAATAGCTTTATTTACTGGCGATATACTCTTGTGTCTTACATAGACCTCTGGTAATGTCTTTCGTATCATTATTTTTAGTCCCATTAGGCTAGGTTACAATGACGTTGCAAACAAGACGTATTTTTTTTTCTTATTAATTAATATCTACTATTTTGGATTGAACTTTTAAATACAGTTACTGTTCATACTCCGTGGGCATTAATTAAAATATTGATGGGAGTCGATGAACTGAATTGTACTCTAACCTGACTTAAGCTTATAAGTCTGAAAATAAAAAAACGCTTTGGCAATAAAAAACAAAACCAAGATCATAATCGATTATTTTTTATGTTTTGTGTATTTGGCACGTATTGTCAACAGTAGTTTGAAGGGAATCATGACGTTTGCCCAACAACGTTCACACGACAGTATGTTTGCCCGAAAAGTCGGTTGCCCGACCTAACGTTAGCTCTATGTCACAGTAGCCCGACACAACATAATAGTGTAAAACTACAGTACTGTATGCCTTAAAAACATTTTTTTACAGATTTGATATAATCGAATATTAAGCTGTAAAGAAAATTTTAGGATACTGTATCTTCATTCTGTGTATATAACTTTTTGTGGAACCTTTTTATCGGCTATGACTAGTTATAGGCGCTTTCCTGAAACGCTATCAAAATACTTCAATTTTATTTTTACTTTTGCGATGTTTATTTGAGCATGAACGTATATTTTATTTATTTTATTTCATGCCGAGAAAGGAAATCTACTTCTAATCATGGTCGGTAAGTGCCATGCGATTTCAAATATGTAGTGGCGAGGTTTCCTAGTGTTTAGATCGCTGAGTAGAAACTGGGTAATAAAATGGGCTGGATGATTGTCATTCCTAATTGCTGCAGTAATGGATTTAAGTTTTGCAATGGTAACGATATTATAAATAAGGTAGGAATTTTTTTTTAGATGTGCAATATTCCGTGATAAACATATATCTGTTAAGTTTAAACGGTGCCCGTAAACATCTACTGTATGCCACCGTCAACCTTTTTTTAGGTTGCAAATAGGTGTGTCACCTCAGACATCAACCTGATAAGTAAAAACAAGGATTATAAGGGTGGAAATCATAATCTTCATTTCATTATGAGAAATAACTTTATTGAGTCGTTTAAATAAATAAAGTTTGCAATTCAGCTTCCTTATCACATGGTGTATATGGTAACCAAAATTCAGGTGGCTATCAAAGGTAACATCTAGTATTGTAATGGTTTGGCAGGCAGAAATTGTTTTGTTAATTTCAAGAATTTCACTTTTACTGTCATTAAGTTTTATGCCTCTATCTTCGTACCACGTGGAAATCTATATTAAATCCATCTCTAATTGCCTGCAGAGTGGCATTTCTGTCATCATATTTATATACATAAAGTATAAACTATATCTATATATCAACTAGGTGTTCATTAATAATTTTTTAAATAATAACAGTGTACTACAAGGAACAACTATTCCGAAAAATATCAAAACAGCGTTTCTACTTTTGACTGACAGGAGTACTGGTTTGCTGATAGCCTATCTATATATATAGTCAGTTAAAGGCAGGAAATTGGTTGTTTTATTTTCGGAATAGTTTTCTTTCCTGTAGTGTTGCAGCCTATATGTGTTACAGGAAAGAATAGATTTTTTTTTCCAGTATCCCACAGTTCATACTTATATACAATATACAAAGTCCCAAACGAATACGAAAGTGTAGATTATAGAAGGTGTGCCATGATTTCTGGTAGTGATAAATGTCATTTGTCACCTGGTATTTTATTTTTTGCGTCACTCGTCGAGATACATTCGATAAAGAGATTTAATGCACCCCGGTGTATTCGGTTCAGTCGTACATTACTATTTTGGCTGTCAAATTTTGTCGAGTGTGCTATTGTGTGTTGTCCGTTTGTTGGTCAGTGGAGGACCGCTCGTCTCCCTGGAGTCCGAAATGACCTCTCCCTTCGAGCCAAAGAGGGGAGGAAAGAGAGGAGGAGGAGGAGGAGGAGGCTGTGAACACGCGTGAAGCGTCTGTCTGTCCATCGGCCACGCGAGTCAAAGTCCAGAGGTGCGTCCATGGACCGCGTGGCGAGTGTCGAGCTTCGCGAATGAAGACTGGCGACTCGTCGTCGTATAGAGAGTGAGAGAGCCTTCGACCGATGCGCACGTACTATCATCATCGTCCTGTTGCAGTGCCCCGCTCTACTACTACTATTATGTGTTGTAACAGCGTTCCGTTATTATAAACGACAGTGGTGACAACTCGACTGAGCTTGACTTTCGACCGTCAACTTTCACCACCACCACCACCCAATGCTCGTTTCTGAGGGAAATCGTTGTTGTTGTTATTGTTGTCACGAGCGTTAGGATTTTGATTTTTTTTCTGGTCTCTTTCAATTTTACACGACACTTTTGTGGATAACTCTCTCCGACTGTCACCATCGTTGCCACGGTGTCTTTAGCCGCGCTGCTTCGTCCGCGGCGTTTCGTCCCCGTCCGGTCTTCATGCCCTGCTTTTCCGACGGCCATCCGGGCTTTCCGCTATTGGCGACGACGCAGTAAGTCAATTGATGACTTCAATTTTTTAGTTAGGAGTTTAAAAAAATCGTCAACTCATTCTCATTCACTTAAACTTTGTGTGCTTTGTTTTTTTGTACCTATAGAAGAGTTTTGTACCTATAGTGATCAGTCGAAGAAGATAATGATTTAAGGGGATGGGGTGGGACGGTGACTATTGTCCGATTGTCTGCGATCGGTCGTCGTGAGCTGGGAATGGGTTTGGTGGAAGAACGTGACCCTTAGAACAATAGATAGGAGGAAAGAAAAAGACACGACTGACGAAGAAATGCCGTTTTATCTATGTTTGCGTTGATTCTGTATTTGGGGGTTGGTACTCAGTAGGTGCTTGGTCACCGATAAGCTAGCTGGGGTTCTAGTTGCGTCGTGTTGTTGCGAACCTGTTTTTCCAGGATCCTATCGCTTTTTTTCGATCTATAAGTTTATCGTAAAAAGAAATTTGCTCACACCCTCAGAAATAATTTGAAAGTATGACGTCAGATTTTTCGCTTTTATTTTTACTTTGACGAGTCTTCGAAACTTGGCTATGCAACGTCAAAGAGATTCAATACGATAGGCTGATACTTATGAGTTATGACCTAGCACTTTCTCGTGTATTCAGTGAATGAGACACAGCATTGTGTTATTTTTAGTCTACAAATTTATGAACACCTAAGAAAAATTAAAATTGAATTTAAAATACACTTTTAGATTGTCGTACTTTGAAGGTGGAATATTTCTGTGTTCTCTGTTATCCTATTCGGATGTTCCATCAAATGAATAGAAATATTGTACGTAACTTCTAGTCACACGCAATAATAGACTAGTTTCCTAACTAAAATGAAAAGTTTTTCTTTTTTGGTTAATCAAAACGGTGACTATTGCATGTCAATTTTTTGTCAATTTAAGCATCTTTAATCAAATCTACATCTGAACTATAGCGATATTCTTGGTGTCGATAGTCGTTCTATTTTGGTGCATATGTCTCCAACGGGAAGGGTTGGTTTTGATATTTCTCTTTCATCATCACTTTACCCACCATTATTATCTTTGCACATTTCCTTACGTCTTTTGCTATCTCGGACCAACTTTTGTTTCGCCGTTGAATTCCGCTCATTAGAACGGAACGTGGCATCATCAAGTCCGATGGCAATCGTCACCCTGTCTTTTGTAGGGCAGACGTAGTCCGATTTCAACGGCTCGTCACTCGATCTTCAGGATCCGGATTTAGTGTATAATACTCGTTTCTTACCTACTGAGCGTGGAATGTGTTGTTGCGTGGTGGCAGCAGGCGTCAAAGTTCAGCCCAAAAGAGAAACACGCACGCCTCTATTTTTTTTTATATACATATCTATTTTTATCTGGGTAGTTGCTCTTATCGGGTGTGTGCACGAAACCCTTGGTCAACGAGGGACAGACCGGGGACCAACAGTAACGCACACTCGCTCCCCCCTCCCCTTCATCCTCTGTGATAACGCGAGATAAGACGAGATCCATTGTCGATAGCGAGCGGCCTAAGGTGTGCTCCATTTTGCAGATAAGGAAGCGAGATTTGTTTTCGCAGGCAAATGGCAGCAGCCGTTGTGGGGTTCATCTAACACTAGACTTTTCGAATCCATCTTGACTGTGTGTATTGGTGGTTTTAACTTTCTAGTTTCGCTGTGAAGCCATGATGATGGAGATTAAGTGACGGTGGTGGTTGTTTGTTTGGTTGTAAACTTTTCTTCCTGTTCTTTTGTTTGGTGGTGAAGAAATGGTGTTTGGAAAGGAGTGCTTAAAGATGCAAGTTATAGTTGAGAACAAAAAAAAAAGAATAAAATCGACACTTAGCGTATTTTGTGACAAATATTCTTGTCTTTGGGTCGTTATTTTGGGGAGGAAACGTTTTCTAGTCGGAGACAGTTTGTCTAATTGGAAATGATTGATTAAAAAAATAACTTTAGCAAATGATATAATTATTTGTAGTATACTTGTATTCCAATGGTTTCATAGAGATCGTGTATAGACGATTAATGATGAGAATGACCTAGATCTGTGGTGTGAGCGCGCCATGAACGCTTTGTGTTGTAGCATTGTTTAAAATACGAATGAAATTTGTATTACATCGAACTTCCGAATTATTTTTTTACCAAAAGTACAAGTATGTTAGTTTTGTAGCTATGAATCTAACGTTTATATTACTAACCCGAACTTCTAGCTCATGCCCCCATGCGGCACGGGTCTACTTCTAATAATGTATAATTGAACTTTTTTTGGTATAACTGTCTGCTTGTCGCGTATGAAATCGGTGTAGTTTATATAGATTTCTGTAAGAAATTAGATTTTATGCTGTAGTTTATATAGATTTTAAAACAAAATACAGAATTAAAGTCACACCGTAGTAGGATTTAAAATAATAAAATAAAAAATTATTTTCATTTCAGTTCAATTTTTTAAAATGAAAAGTAGTTGTCATTGGATTATTTAACCTAACGTAATGAAGTTTTCATTGAGTTTTCATTGGGAAGTTGTGTTTTGTGGTAACTCTTATAAGCTATAACTATATCGAACTGTTGGTTTAATTTTAATTCGAAATGTTAAATGTGCAACAATTTGTGAATTTTCTTCATTTTCTAAACACTACGATTCCCATTATACTTCTCATTACGAATTACACAGAAAAGAGGTTGTTTTGAAAATAGAGACCAAATTGTAGAAAATTGACCATATTTAACATATTGAAAAATACTCTCGTAATTATATTAACTTTAAAATGAAAATACAAGTAATTATTATTTCAGACTTTTATTTTTTAGTAGGTACTTTTTTTCAATACAAGGAACTGTTTTATTTTTAAATGTTGGTGCTGATAACAAGATTATATATCGGAGACTGGTGAAAAAATACGACACTGAAACTTATTTGATGTGTGATAAGGTTTTAGATAGAATATCAGCGAAAAGTAACATAGTATCTAATGCACTGTATAATGAAAGTGTCCTTGGTCAATGTGAGTAGTGTAGTTTTTGTTGTTCTATTCGGTCTATTTGGTATTAGAATATCATATTCCAGTTCTGGGTGTAGATAATGTTGGAGGCAGGTGAGATGGATCAGATGTAACATAAACACAAAAATAGCAAATTGGTTTTCTTATTTATGCCATTCGTTGGTTAAACCCCTGATTGGGGGAAAACGAACGATGCAGGAAATGCAGACTTTATTTGTTATCAGTGATGCGATTATTAATACTTAGAAATGTGTAAGCACTTTTACTGATAAATGTTTATGAAAGGTTTACACTCAGCCTAAAACTCCATTGATCACTGTTTGTAGGGATAAGCTTATAAAGATGAGAACTAACGATAAGAATTATCTCTAGAAAATGAAACACATTTTCCATTGGTTAGTTTGTATTTGGTTCACGGACGTTTGGTGTGGCTTTGATAAGTGATTGATTGAAGGTACATAAAGGTCATAGTATGGTGTTTTTTGTTATCTCGTAAGCCTATCTTATTTTCACATCTGAAATTCAACGAGAGTTGGATCGTTATCAACAAATCAATATTTGACAGTCGTTGCTTAACATGATTATAATTCAACTCCATTTAAAGAAGATTTTTAATTAGATATCTTTTTTTTTATTAAAGGCGTGTTTAACTTTAATTATTTTCACATTTGTTTTATAATGAGTTTCAGGAATAAAAAATGAGACGAAATTGGAATAAATGAAATCAAAATAGAAGTTGAAAGCCGAGTTCAATTCAGTTTCAGTTTCATGCGCTAACTTGTGACATCCGCCACTAGGTTTCGTTACCAGCTCGACTTGGTGTCAGGGTAGTTTGAGGAGAAGTTGCGAAAGGGGGGGGGGGGAGTGTTTTCATTTTCGAATTGTTCGTTGAACTTTTTGTTAGAATAGATGCCTGTAAGAAATTCGATTTATTTGAGACCCTCCTTGGGGTAATTTTTTTAACGTATACCACTTGTCAATTGGTAAATACCGGATTTATGAGGATGCCAATCATTCATGCGTTAGACTTGCACTGCAAAGCAGCCAACCGTTTTACTGCCCATTTTAAAAACGTCCCAATATGTACTGAACATGTACAAGTATACAATACTAAGCCCCATGTTCCGCTAATTCGGTAGTTTTAAAACATGTTTATGTTCATTATGTTTAAAAATTGTCTCGCTTTTTTTCGATGTGTTTTGACTCATTCATTCTTTACTTTGGCAATGTTTTTGTAATTGCAGGCTAGCTTTTTTGTGCAAAAAATAAAAATTAGTGGTTGTGGAATGAATCGATTTTATTTTTCATTTTGATTAGTAGCCTACTGATTGATTGAGATGAATGACAAGTTACTTTTTTTTCAATTTCCAATTTTTAACAATCGAAATTGACAAAATTGACTAATGGAAGCAGCGAATTGAATGGTATGGAACACCCTTCGTTATTTTATAAGAGGTTGTAGTTGACATTTTGTCGTTTATGATTGCGTAATTATTGACAACATACCCACTTGTCAATAGGTTCACATTATTTGTTATCAAGGTTATTGACAATTCCATTTAGAGTTTGTTTATTGACGTCGGCGTTTATAGTTTTGTTGTGTTGCGATTGTTTTTTTCCCCTCTCTTAACGATGTTGTTCGGAGATATAACTTTTATGTTTACTTTTTGTAGGAAAACCAGATGATGACTTGAACGAATTGAGTGAACTGTTGCATCTGCCGGCAGATGTCCTCAGTTTTCGCGAGTCGCACGACGACTATGCTGTTGTGGCCCAAGTTGCGCTGACCCGGGGAACTTCGTTTGGACCTTTTGCCGGACATCTGATCACCGACAAAGATGACGACGGTGGACCAAACTGTATTGAGGTATGACCAGTGTCAAAATTTAACTCTTCAGCATTAATTACACTAATAAAAAGCAAACTTGAGATCAATAGGTGATGTGCCAATAAACTTTTGTGTGACAATGTTTTTCTACTGTATGAATTTGCTTGCACGGTCTTGTCGAAAAGTTTCTTTGGTTGCGATACAAAACCGTAGATGTCTATTTTTTTTGACAAGAAAGTGTTTGTTAACATTAATATAAGGACCTGAATCATTCTTATTCGAATCTTGAGATTGTCTGAAAGCTTTTGGAAACTCCCATAAGTTGCATGGATACTAATAGACTTTTATTGGATGGGGAGTTAGTTATGTTGGTACTGTAGTTGTTTATAACTTCTTTTTTTTATACATTTTCTCAGATTTTTAAATATGTAGCCAAAATTCAGATATAGTTTGATTGTTTTTGAGTGGAAAAATGTCATTTATTTTCGTCTATTTGACTGCAGTTCTTAGAATTGGAAAACAAGCTTCACTGCCTTACTTCGTCAAAAAAAAGTTTTTGTAAAGCTTAAAGGAGCGTGAACGTTTGGTATTTTATCGTGTCAAGAAGTTAATCAGTTTGTGTATTTTTCCAATTATTGGCATCAATGGAGTGGATGTTGTTTAAAAAAAATAGTAAGACAAAGCTTGGGTGATTTAGGATGTTTATTGGAACACCAACTTTATTCTTTGATTTCGTCTAACGGTTAGACTCCAACACCAAACATGATGTTGAATACCAAGCAAAGATGAAAACTTTTTTGTATCGAAATTGTTTATTTCTTATTCTTAGTGCCAATGTGTTTCCATGTATCTGCTTGAGATGGAGCGTGCAATATCTAGTTTGCTAATTTTCGAGTTCAGTTCGCAGGCAGTGTCACAAAAACTGAAATGCCCTTCAGACACGCTGGTTACCCGTAGCCGTAACATTCATATGTCTATTGTCTCAGTTCAGATTGTCAATTGCAACGGTTTTGACAAATCTTTGTTTCTGACATATATAGTATATCATATGCGATGTCTAAGTTAGATTGGGGTACATGTATTAGGAAATTGGTACTACTGTGCACCTGGTTTCAGAAATGAAGTACAGTACAGTATTTACATTCTGGTAATGCAGTGAATTGGCACCGCCACCATGATTGATGTTGAAGTTTTGTTTTGTTTTGTCTTTATTTAAGTGCAAAGTGATTAATGTGTTTATGGTTTCAGACTTTGGACGAGACCGGTCAGGAGGTGGCACTGGTTGTGGAGGATGAAATTGGTGGTTGGTTGCGCCTCCTGAAGGCCGCTTCGGAACCCAGCGAGACTAATGTCAGTCTCACTTTAAATGGTAAGAAGCAATGCATGTGTTATGCGCAGTCTCATTATTTGCGCTTTGGCAATTATTTCCAAGTTCGTAATTAAAGCTGAATTTCCCTATTTTTTATATCGACAGTATGAATTTCAGTAGTTGTACAAATAAATTCATTCAAACTTAACAGAATCTAAATAATAACGGGCAGATTGCATCAGGAATGTTGTTGCAATATGACAGGCTACTATTTTTTAAGCCAACTAGATTCAGCTTAAAATAAATGGGTGCTGAAAACCAGAATCTATGGTTCAGCTTCAGTACTTCATTGTGACTCCATTAATTTGACAAATGCTAATATGGGTGATGAATGCATTTTTACCCATAAACTCTATATTCTTATTAGAAAGTGTTGGTAAAACGTCCTATGCCTGGAATTGCAATTGTTGTTGACTAACTGTAACTGTACTGTTTAAAATTATTGTTAACACTTTCTGTTTGTAGGATGTAAACATTGATGTTTATTTCACCTGTCTGTGGTATAAATAAAGGGAAGGGAAGGTTAATCTTATCAATGTTCGATCTTAATAATGTATTTCAGTAGAAACAACACAACGAAAAACAATTGTTTTTTTGTTGATTTGTTGAACCGAAGAAGAACCCTTTATTTAAAGCTGTATTTTTGCTCTCAATTTCTAGGAATTGAAAATTTTATTTTCATTTTTTGGTTTTTGTTGAATAAACATTAGCTAAATGAAAATTATTGTATTTGCCCATTAAAAATGATGATTCTGAAAAGTTAAAGTAGTAGAGTTAGATTTTCGTAGCTAGAAAGTTGTTGTCTTGAACATTCGAACTTGAAATATTAGGTGAAGAAACCACCCCTTGGTTCGTAATCTGATTGGTCAGATGAAGTTAAGGTTGTTTATCTGTACCGTTGATCCTGATAAAAATGTTGGCATTAGATTATATCACCACCAGTCACACTGCATCTTGTGGTGTGTTATTTATCAATGTGATGCCACATTGGCTGAGGAAATTGATAGAGTTTATTATAAGCTGCTGAATGCCTTTTACAGCATTAATCGCAAAGTCGTCTTCCTTTCACTCCGTTAATCGTGTCTCGAATGCATGGTGACTCTGGTTTGCCTTCATGCAGTGAAAACGCTTTTCCTCCAAGGGTAGTTGTAAAGATCGAGACAGTGGGTCATATCAGTGATGATCAACGATAAAGTTTCTCACAGTATCTATCTTGATTCGTATTTCTTAGGAGGGCATCTGTGGCTTACCGTGGATAGTGATCTGGAAGCGGAAAGTGAACTCAAGACTATGTTCAGGCCCCGGCTCGATGTGACCAACATACATCGTGTTACTGCAGTTCTCCGAAACGGACCGGCGGAACGGGAGAGTGGAAAGCGGACCGAGTCGGAGACCATCTCTGTTGCGAATGACTCCGTTCCTATCAAAGAGGAACCTTCCAGTCCAGCGGAAAGAGAACTTCCAACAGAGGGCAGAAGACGGAGTCATGAAGATGTTTCCAGTCTTGCACCAGGTAAACCTCATTTTGCATGTCATCTTCAACTTTGGTATGGTAATTTTAAAAATCAAAAAGGTGACTTACGTATGACTGTCAGGGTTTATGCCTTTGCCACAGGAGGTGTTTGTTTTTAAAAAAAGATGGTTATGTTTCTGTGGGTAGGAAATTTCACTATTTTTGTATAGTAGCTTGCTCTTTCTAGCCACTATAACTTTGGTAATTCAGCGTATACTTCATAACGATTAGCATTGCTTACATTTGTAGAACCAAATGAGCCAACATAATATCAACATCATACAAGTTGCATAATATTTGCATAATCAAGTCAACATAATAATATCAACATAATGTTGTTCTCATATCGTCTATGTTGTGCATTAAGCGAGAACATATTGTAATAGTAAATATTATTGCCATTAGTTGCCTATTTGAAACCAGGGTCGTGTTTTCAATAATAAACAAACAAACTGTTTAAATTATCATGTATTTATCTTGTCTAAAACATTCCAGGAATTTCATGGTACATATTGCCAACTTAATAAGCTTATAACACATAAGATAAGTCATGGCAGAAAAAAAAATCTTTATTATATGAATTATATAGGTATCAACACTTGAATCATTCTTCTGAAGAAAAAAAGTTTATCTCACTTAAAAATATCAGTTATCTGATCTTCGAAACAATCGCATATTATCATGTTTATCTCTTGTCTTGGACTAAGCGGCTAAGTTTATATGATGGTTGTAACAAAGAATAATCATTCTTTTGATAGTAATATCATAAGAAGAATTTGCACAACATGGAATGTTGTGCAAATCAACTAATACTCATTAGTTGATTTAAGCAGAATGTCGTTTTCTGAATGGTCGGAAGTTGCTGTACAAGTTGCACGTTAGTTGTAAAAAAAAAACAAACAACTATTTTTATTAACGCACCTTTAAGCTACAAGTACATAGGACGTTCTGTTAGCACTAAAAGACTATTCCTTCTTATCAGAAGTTTTCCATCCCATTTATATCTTAGTCATAAAGATTAGATAAGAAAAGATGATCACTGAAGAGGAGCATTAAACACTCATTTTCATCATCATAAAAAAAGTGTTTTTTATATTCCATTCTCCGAATATGTGTTTAAATTTGCTAGTCCACTGAAATGAAAATTCATGGATGTTTTCACATACATGCACCACCCATATAAAAATTTTGGTTCGTTAAATCAATATAGAGTTAGAGAGTAAATTATCGTGGTCAGTGGCGAATTTACTGGGGGAGGGGGGTTAACGTACAAAGAACATGTTTATTTCATAAATAAAAAATAAGTTTTCGTGAAAGCAAAGAGGCAAAAACGACTAAATTGTTCATATTTTGAAGTTTAAACACTAAAAATATCATTTAGAGCTTGATTTGCCAAGAAAAAGATGTAATTTTTAGGCATTTTTCCATGAAATTCCAGGTGAACCAGAAGTCGGCTTCAAATCCCCCACTGATAATGGTGCTATGTATTTTGCACATAAATTTAATTATTAAAATGGTATGGATACCAAATGATAGTTTGAAAAGAATAATGGATTTCAGCTTTGCAATTATCACTTTTTATTTTTATTTTGGTGTCAACTTAAGAATTCTATACGAAATTCGATAACGCTACGTTTGAAGCCTCAGGGATGCAAAATTTAATACATGTTAACGCATCACCAAGTTAGGTAATTTTCGATTACCGCAGAAAATGACCTCTTGGTTTCTCATGTTTCAAGCAATGCCGGTGACATAATTAAAACCCTATAGCTAATGCAAAATTGCATACTTAGTCATCTCATCAGACTCGCTATTGATCTAACAGTGTTTTCTATCCTTGACTGGGCAAACTTTTCTACTTTAATGTTGTCCTTTCTTTGTTACACATCTTTTTTTTCTTGGTTCGTTCTTCAGGAACCCAGGTGATATATGTTCCAGTGCTTCCTAACTCATCAGTATTACAACCTGAAGCTCAGTGCCTGACAGACATGAGGCCAGGTTAGTATCCCTCGCATCATTTACTTGCTTGCTTGCTTGGCATCATTCATAATTGATTTTGAAATTTAAGTAAAACTTTCTCGTCTTAAAGTTGCACTTTTTTTTCAACATTATTAGTTCTGCCTTAATTACTAAATTATTTGATGGGCATATGCTGATGCATTGTGACTTACTGCAGGAAATAGCTTCTGCTTAAAAAACTGATAGGTGTTGACATGCTGAACTGAGCAAGCTGTTTGTGTAGTACAGTAGTTATGATTAATCAATAAACTAAGAAGTTGTTTGTTTTAAATTTTTCCCCAGGTGCTCTGTACACATGTGCTCCATGCGGTATTAAATTCAGCAGTCGGAGTAATCTTGAAGCCCACCAGACATACTACTGTTCGCATAGAGTGAGATCAGCAGCGGACAAAGCCAAAGAGAATTTGAACAGTGAGTAGCTCTTTTCCAGTTTCATTTTATTGTATTCTAAGATCATGTATTTCAAGGCTCAGCAAAACTTGTGGGTAAAGGTAGGCCTATCTATTAGCGTTATATGTGAACGTTACGTCAATACTGTGCCAATTAAATTATTTTTTAAAATACTAATAATGAAATTCGAAAGTCTAAAACAGTGGTTCTCAACCTTTTTTCTTTACCTACCCCCTAGCGTGGTGGTAGGTAAAGAAGGGGTACTTTCTCAAGTACCCCTTTAGATTAAGACAATAGTATGCACAATATGCACTATATTATGATTTTCTTAAGTTAAATTAGAATAATGGATTTTTCAAATCTGTACTTACATTCCCGAATATAAAGTGCATAAGTAACAATTTTTTTAATATTATGACCACTTTTCTGACGTTTTATTAACCAAGACATCAAACTACTGGTCAATAAATATCTATACATCAGCAGAAATAATGAACACCTTTAATACTATACTGAACTTTAGTACAGTATCACAACTTTACATTTATATCCGCCAATTTTTATTGACGGTCAGATTTACCCCTGGAGGTTCCTGGTACCCCTTGTTCAGAACCACTGGTCTAAAGTCAAGCTTAGCCTAAGATTTGTGGAGTTTTGTACTTTTTTTTTAAGTAGTTCTATTTTTGCATAAAATCTTTGCAATGCTGAAAGTGACTTGCTGCCTAGTAAGACGGTTATTTTTTGTCTGGTTGGCGATAAAAAATAAAAAACGAAATTTATGAGCGTCGTGTCAGGTTATGTTAAATACTGTTTAAGTAAACAAGGTTCGAAGTTGCATTCTTAGGTGCAAGCAATTTCTGGAATTCCCAGGGTGTTATTTTTTTTTCTCTATGCACAGAGTGCTTCAACTACCGAATGCTTTTTGATTATAATGTGTATATATTATAAATAAGGCCTTAAAAATTCGAATTATAATTTGAAAAGGACAACTTTTTTTTTCATCGTGTATAAATTATGTGTTTGTGCGTGCGGTTTCATGTTAGAGCATATATAATGATAATGCTTATAAATAATTGATCACAAAAATATTTAATCAAAAGTGTTCCCTACTAATATTAATGGAAATCGAACTTGTATTGGTTTTAACTGTGTTAGCAATTGTTCATCAAGCTTGGTTAAATAAGAGAATCCAATCGATATGAAAAGTAAATGTTTGCAAAGAGGCCAACATAACAGAATAGAATAAGTTTTAAATGGAATTTTAAATACAATAGCTTGAATAAGGAAAAATAAAATGGAATGTATCATATAGCGTTATAGTGTACCATCCGATTGATTTCATGACACCATCAGGGGCTGGGTTTCTCGGGGTTCTCCCGTTTTCTCCTGCATCATAAAACTCTGTTCCATCCTCACTCCATCATCATTTCTGTTTTCCCTGATTTTCAATGAATTCTGAGGGCCAAATGACAAAGCTATAAGATAAAGCCTGCTCTTGATTTCACGTAAAACTAAGAAATCATGCATGTTGAAGCTTCGTCATTTGCGTTTTTATTCCTAGCTCGCTCATTCGCGATCGTGATCAAGTTCCTCTGACTCGCGAGTTTTTTCATATTCGCTAGTTTTTCATTCAACTCGGTTCTAAACTAAATCCTGAAAAGTTTCTATCGCATTAGGATTACTTTTAATTGTGTTTTTGTTACTTGATTAACGATGGTTCGAACATACGTTGAAGCTCGTTTTAATGAGAATACGATTGAAGCAATTCAAACGATCGTTGATGATGCTGAAGAAATGGAAAACTAATAGGCCCACCAATCAGGCGATAACTTGAGCCATTAGGGTCGCAAAATAGATTGTGTCTGAAATTCATAAAAAGAAAGTTTTAAATGACACGCTAACTGCAGGGGTGAGTCGAGGAGAATATTGTGCACGAAATTGCGAGTTAATTGCTTCGAGAATGAGGCATCAGTTTTTGGATGTGTTGATAGACTCCACGAGTGAACCTCTTTTTTAAAATTATTTTTTTACAAGTGAATTTACTTGCAAGTTTTTTTTTCCGTTTTCTTACTAATTTAATTTGGATGCTATTTTTTTTTTTTAATCTTTTGTGCTTTTTGATTATTATTATTTTTTTTATTTTATCCAAATTTGTTTGATTTTTTTTTCTTTTTACATTAAGCTTAGCGTATCAGTGTCGTCATTATAATTAAGATTTTTTTTTTGTTGGAGGGGGGTATAGTTCTTGTAGATTTTTTTATTTTTAAAAGTGGACTTCAGTTTGATTAACAGATTTAATCGTTGTCATCATGAGATTTTCATTTTGAATGATGTTAGAAAATTTTTATGAATTTTATGCATGTTAATTGCATGAGTTATGTTAATTGGATGAGTTGATATATTCACGTCGTCACTTAATGTTGTGAAACCGACCTAGGATTAGTCTCTTGTGAGTCAGCACACGATTTAAAGGCGAGGAAGCGACACGTGTTGTGCGAATTCCATTCCAAACTCTTACCGATGGCGTGGGCATTGGAGAAAATTGTATTACGAAATCCATTTTCTTTGAAAATGTAATGGAATTTGACAAATTGGTAAGGGTGTCTATCACGCTGGTGGAATGGAATGGATTAGATTTTGTTGTTTCGCGCAAAGGTCACAGCCGAGTTTTAAGCTTTTTCGCCAATGCACTGCAACATGTCCGCAGTCAAATAACTTCTTTTTTATCGCTTGCTCGTTATTCATCGTTGCGTCATGTGTCACCGATTATAAGTGCGAGACCTGGATGGCAGCTGGAGATAAAAATGTAAGGCGAAAATCCAGTTTTGCTGTTATCATCCCACTCAACACCCATCAACTTCTCCCGTGTTATTACCTGCTCTGTGGCGGAAGAAGAAGGAGAAGGAGATTCAACGAGATGACACGATGGGTGGGGGGGGGGGATGTCATAGACTCTCTCTCTTCCTCTTCACCCCTTTTCCCTCTGTTCCAGTTCAGTGTGTGCGCCATCTGCAGATCAGTCCTCCAAGCGTCGCTTTTCTCTCCGGGTGTCATCTGCAGCATCTCGATGATGGCGATTACTGCCTATTGCCCGAGTGTCACGAGAAAGCTTTCCCAGAGAGAGAGGGTCTGAGAGAAATCGCACAGCTTGTCTGTTCGGTGTGGATAATTCTGGGCGTTGACGGATGACACGCCAGAGCAAATTGTTCACCGATTATCTACTCTGTCCAATGCGTTTCACCGACTGCAAACACTAGGTGTCTGTTTGCACATGCATCGAGCCGTGAAAGCGCAAGGGTTAGATGACTTTTAGATGGTTCAGTGGTTTTGCTGGTTCTTGCTCATTTGCAATTCTCATCAAGCAAGAGTTTTGACTCTGGTCGTTGGTTGCAACATTTAACGAAAGCGAGGTTGAATGCTAACACACTGATTATAGTAGTTGCTTAGAGACTTATCATTTTCGAGGGGTACCTACCGTACATACGACTCAAAATGTGCTGCTACACTGAAAAGAAATGTTTCCATTTTAAAGTTGATATTTAGTATATAGTAGTGGAAACTCATTTCTTTTGATTCAAGGGTTCGATCAGTTAAGCTCGTATGGTTTTTTTTATATAGTCCACATTTGGTTTTTCCAGCGCAATGTTTGACACACTAAAGAACAAAAAAACAACAACAAAAATTGTTCAGATAGCCCTTATGGACGTATTAACTGTTTCGACAATAATGTTAGGAGCCTGTTTTTTTTTTAATGAAATATTTGTCACGTAATGTTGTTTATCGTGAAAAGAAAGAGTGCGAGGTGATGACTTGCCATCTAGCATTTATCGGACATTTATCAAAGGCAGCTTTTAGTTTTAAAGGTGAGCATCTGCCACAATAACTGGTCCATTTCTCGATCACTGGTTGACGAGACGAGACAAGAAAATCCATTTTCACCATCCCGAGTTTCTGAATATTAGTCAAACTCAATGGAAGCATAGCATCTTGCAACATTTTGCCATTCGTCTTTGTCCAGACATTTAAAAATTGAAAATAAATTGGCGTTTGTTAGATGATGACTTTTTTTTCGTCTTTTTGTTTTATTTTTGTTTGGCGATTGCTTTTTTTAGCATCACTTTGCTTTTACCAAAATTGTAGATTGATGCTTGTGTAACGGTGAAAGTTGCTTTGGTCGACTTCCATTAAGACTGCCAAAAGCAGGAAAATGGAATGATGAAGGGAAAGTCTGTTGACTTGAATAGAAAATGTCCCCTTGTGACATTAAATTTTCGTTTACATTGTGCCTTGGACGAAGATTTGTTGGCTAAACTTTCAATCAGTTATTATTGTAAAAGAATACAAAAAGCATTTCACCGAAGAAGGTGTGTTTATTCATTAGTGTTCGAAATCTACATAACATATTTAGTTTGAGAATAGCCGGTTTTTTCAAACTGAAATAGGAAAGTTTTTTTGGCCAAGGTGAGAAGCGAGGCAACTCTCATACTTTATGGTAGTTTCTCAAAATAGAAATTACCCAAGATTTGGAAGTCTGTTGTGGACAGACATCTGTAAATTTTATGACGTCGTTTTTCCAGCAGATTTTCCTCCTATCTTTTTACAACAGTTTATCGATTTGGCCCTGTCACAATTCTGATAGAAGCGGTTTTATGTTCTTCAAGGAAACTTTTAATGTCCCTAGCAAATACTTACAGTTCAAAATGTTCTGCAAATTAATTTTGATAAAAATACTCGAGTGAGATTGCTTTGCATAGGTTTTTGTTTTTGTTTGGTTTCTAAACGATATTGGCAAATATTTTTTTTTTTGTAAATCAATATATTTTATGTGAATTATTTGTGATAAAATAAAATGAGGATCGAATTTTATTTGACATTCGTATTTTGAGTGAAATTTTTATGGGCAGGAGAATGTAGATTTCTTTTTAAGTGAAATAGTTTTGTTGCTGTTTACTGTACAACAGTTTTAATGGCTAATTGTGCGTGTTGGAAATTCATCATCTACCATACTTTCCAGCTTGGTGTCTGTAAGGTTACAGTACATGGCTGTCTAGTTGGTTAAATAAGCCGAATTTGAAATTAACGATACGATTTGTTACTTTTCTCTGTATTAAGTTGACGTGTTTACTTTAAAATGTGATGGTTTCATACTGTTCAGGGTGGTTCTGAGCTACATGTCAAGTTTGATGTAATACTCGACCAACAAAGTTTTGTAGCGAATTTTGCTATCTATCTGCATAGTCATTAAGAAAGCAACGCGAGTGTTGGGTTTTTAGGAAATGCAATCTAGTTAGTACAAGAGTCATTTCAAAAGTTCTACATCCATTAAGTGCCGAGTCGCATCTTTGGTGGTATTTTGGCAAATAAGTAAATTTCCACCAAAATTATATTTTATTAAGTTTGTTGACGCAACAGCTTGAGCTTGGGAAAAGCTGTTTGACATAGATGCCATTAGTTGGAAGCGAAACGCCACCAATAAACACAAACAAGGCTAAACCATTAACGAAGCAGTAGCAGCACAAAGAGTTGTTTACCAGTGTCTTAATAAGGAGGAGCAATTTACCTAAATTACCGTTTCACATTGATTCCTGCAGTAGGTAGTGTAATGCAGTTGGGCGTGGGTGTCTTGTCCTCAGTGCTAGTTCGAGGTAGGGAGCCTTCGCGCGGAGCACTATCGATTGTAAGAAAACATGACTTGCAAGGCTACTAGGAGCGAGAAACGTCAGTTCTCCACTACATCTTCATGAAAACCTATGAAAATCTTAATTACTTTTTCCTCCGAGTGGAAAAATTCGAACTCGCAAAGAAGGCCGAAGAAGGGTTTAATTAACAGAAAAAGAGACGGGAAAAAATTTCATGGCTGCTTCACTGCATTTTCATTCATCGATAGTTTTCAAAACTCATGGTCTGATCTTTTACTTTCACAAATTCCATGTAACTCTTGGAGGAAAAAAAAAACACTTTATTTTTTTTCAGTCTGTCTTCGTTCTTAGCAACACAAGCTGGAGATGACTTTTCAGTTCGCCTCAATTCACCAGAGTTGGAGGAAAAAAAAAACTAAAAACAAGTGCAGAACGGATATTGAACATTGAAAAAACACTAGCCACCTTCCTTTGACCACAAAATGAATTATGGATATTTGCTAAAGGGACAAAGAGACCAAACTTCCATTTCAGTTCGTCCAATTTTTTGGTGAAGAAAACCTTTTGTCTGCGCGATCGAAATGTTTTAAGTGGTGCTACATGATAATGCGTATTTTCTTGCCCACAGTGGTATGTCACGTGCGTGTGTCGTTTGGCCTTGTACTCAACCATATGAACAATAGGTACACTATTGTATTGTGATAGTATCCAGTATTAGTCCGATAGAACGCACTCACTGCTTGTATATCTATATAAAAATAACTTAATTGTTCGATTTTGATGGTGTGTGACGGTTTCGAGTGAAGCAGGATTTTATTTGTTTTGAATGAAAATCCTTAAAATTAGCAGAACGTCACAGAAAACACCAGAAGACTCTAATACAAGTACAGTGTTTTCTTCAAGTTCGAGCCAAATTGGGTTTTGGTCCGCTTGTTTGTTCTTCTATAGTAATCTGTCGTATCAATGCCGCTAGCATTATTTCTAAGGTGGTGTCAAAAAATCTGGTCTCTTTCAAAAGACTAGTGCAGTTGTTTTTGACATGTTCTTAGTTGATGCGTCATTCTTTTGCGATCTTCAATTTTCACTCAAGTAAAGTTTTGGATCGAGTTTCTAGCCATTTTCAATCTCAGTCATGTTGCTCATCATTACTTAAACCAGGGTTCATTCATACTTCATAGGTGTGTTGAGGGTTTATAGGTTTGTTTGAAATTGGTTGCAATACTTGCTCCCAACTGTTTAAAAAGACACCGATGTGCTGCTGTTCATTTATTGACCCGGGGTCTCATTTCACCATTGTTCAAATGGAAATAGTAGATGATTGTGGATGCTCGGTGAAAAGCTGGTTTTCTTTTGTGTTCGACGAAGGAATTGAGATTTTGATTTCGTTTTAGCATTTTTGTTTGCTGGGCACCATAATGGGTGTTTTGTCTTTCCTTTCGCTTTTTCAAGGGTTGGCATCTTGTCTAGGAATTCAATCTGCAGGAAACGAGTCAGGATGTTCCAAAGTTCCTTCAAAAGCTGCTAGTGTCTTGAAGCTTACTCTTTTTTTGTTTCTTCACCGTGTTTTTTTCATGGAGGTTGTTGTTTTCCTTTTTACTTGATGCGCTTTAAGGAAATTTAATTTTGCTTGCTTGTTAATTGTGTTTATCCAGCTCGTTGACAAAGAACCACCACCACCACCGCCTTCTGTCTTTTACATCCGCTATAACTTTGTGAGGTACAGTACATTATTAACTAGTTTTATAAGGTTGAGTTTTTAATTGTTGTCAGCTTAAAGATGAACGCCTACTGAACAAAATGGCTGCATTTATTCGTAATAATTATTTTTTCTCTGTCTGAGCATTTGAAGGGAGTTGCGGAGTAGATCAATCACTGAGGAAGTTTACAGGAACATGTCTGATATCTGTTTATTGATATAAGGATATCTGTTTGCTGATAAAGATTATCAGATTATTCAAAATTAAGATCTGAAAATGTAGACAGTTGAATGGGACTTTTCTGTTTATCTTTCTTTTCCCCCTCTTGTTAAACTTGTAATTTGAATAGTAAAAATAATTTTGTTTGTTTTTGAAAAATTATGTTTTGGCTAATTGGCAAGGTGTTGGTGAATAGACATTTTACCTTGTGTGGTTAAAAAAATAATATTTGTTAAGTGATTAGAAAGATGCAATATTTAGCTGTGTGTTCAACAAAAGTCCAAAGAATCGTTCGATGTTCGTGAAAGTACTTTCAACACTCGAGGCAAAATTGCGAAATTGTTTATATTCTGAAAATTTGGAAGTTGCCTGAAATCCTCCGGCTGTTTGGATTTATGATGTAGTGGGTGGGTTTTTTCTTCAAAGTTTAGTGAGTTTTTTTTTATGTGTACCACTAGATTTGCATTTTTAATGCAACAGATTTCATGTTGTTTTTTTTTGGTTTTTTTTATTTATTTATTTTTATTTTAACATTCCATAAAATTGGAACAAAAATCGAGTAACAAAGCCAAATAAATACACTCAAATGCCTTAAATTTTTAAAGAGTTTCAAAAACAAACCAAATAAAAAGACAACATGGCGGCTAAATACAGTCAAACAATTATGTAACAAAAATGTTCGAGCAACAGTGGTTTCTACAATAAGGTGAAGTGGAAAAAAAGTTGAAAGATCTTTTATGATATTTGAAACTGATGTTTTGTGATCATTGCGGATGAAATCTATTGACATACTTCTTACAACAAAAAGAAGGACTGTATACTATTTACAGTATTTGTTTGCCTATCCTATTGTACGCGTTGTTCGATCTCCCTTAACTTGTGAAGGAATATATACAAAAAATATCATTTCAGTGTGTTTGCAAATAAGAGTTTGTTTCTATGCAACATCGGAATAGAAATCGTTGGATTTGATATTTACATTTTGCACAGTTTGGAAGTGAAGTTGAATTTTGGGCAATGCGTAGAATTTACATATTAATGCCGACCTCGATAACCCTTTCTTGTCAACCGTGATTTGTTGGAATTGGTGATTTATTCTGTGTTGATTTTGTAGTGGCACAATAATAGCCAGCCACTTTGATGGTAGAAATTGGAAATGATTTCATGGAATTCAGTGTCACAGGGCAAATGAAGGTTAATTAACACCTTCTAATTAATTGATGGGACGGGACTCGGCTGCTTGCTTTGTCGTGGCATTTTATCGATTAGCGCAGGTGTCGGGCAGAAGCTTTTCAAAGACTCCACGCTATGAACGTTGTTCCAAATAGTAGGAGCACGTGTGTTTGTTCGAAGCTCTTTGTTTAAGTTTTGTCACGAGTGGCTTGGCTAACACGGTGTTAAGATTAGAACTCGAGTGAGTAAGTTAAAATCCATCAATAGGTGAAGATTAATGGTTAATTGATGGAATTGTGGTGGTGGTTGAGGATGAAAGAACGAACGCACTGATCAATAAGTCACTTTCGCATGCAATATATCATGCTGGTAATGCTTGGCACGATTATAATTTTTATTGCCGAGAGGTATCTGAAAACAGGGCAGTTGTACTCAGATTTTGGATTTGTCGTTACAGATAAACACTGCGATCGTGAACCGAGTGGTTCGGAAGGTGCGGACGAGGACAGCGCTGATGCTGCCGACAATGTGAAAAGTGAGGCCGAGAGCGAAAGCGGCCGAGCGGAGTCTTCAGGAATGACTGCTGGCCATCCTGACAAAGCACCTCACAAATGCCTTCGTACGGGTAAAGTTTACGTATGCCCATACTGTCCATACCTATGCGACAAAAAGGCTACACTGAACCGGCATCTCCACACGCACGAGACTTCGCTGTCCGTGGTCACGGAGACCAGTCGGGAAGCTGAGGCCTGCCCTGTTGCTGCTCCTGCTGCAGCGAGATACTGCATGAATTGTGACATTCAGTTTTCATCGGTGAAAACCTACCAGGTACATAAACAGTACTATTGCAACACCAGACACGTTCAACGAGTCAATCAGACCCAATCGTCGGGTTCGCCTTCCGAAATGAAAGGCCGCATGGCTCTGAGTTCACCTGGCATTGTGGTTACTCAACCCATGCTTGCCATACCCTCGAATCCAGTCATCTTAGTGCCATGTTCGTACGTTCCTGGTACGAATCTCGTGCAAGCAGGATTAGTGCCAGCTGGGAATCTCCTCCTCCCCAACGGTAGCTTGTCGGCAGCTAACATGCTACCAGCATTTACAGTGTTGAATGCTGCGTCTTCAGCATCACCTGGCGGATACATTAACTTGGTCTCGAAACAAGACGTGGCTGCTAACACTTTGCCTTCATCGTCGACCGTGGAAAGAATGCAAAGGAGTTCTCCGGATACGAAAGGCACGTCGACACCCGTACCGATGACTACTTCCTCCACGGAGCAGGAAAGCGAACAACCTTTGGATTTGAGCATCAAGAAAAAGGAGTCGGAAGAAGAAAACAGTACCGACGATGAGTCTAAACTCGGCTCACCCAGGCCTCCTCGTGTGGTGAGTCGCTCACATTCAGGGACATCGAGCAACGGACCTCATTCCCCCATAAGTCTGGTGCCTATGGAAAACAGACGCATGGTGCCGAGCACATCACCCGCCAGAACAGAGCCTACTGTTTTGGCACCGCTTACGGCATCGGTGATAGTGAAACAAGGTGTGAGCAAATGCAAGGAATGCAACATTGTCTTTTACAAACACGAAAACTATTTAGTGCATAAAAAGAACTACTGCAGATCACGAAAAGTGGCGGCATTTACGAAAGGGGTTGCTTCACCAGAAACGACTGACGATCACAAAGACAGCTGCGACAGTGCTGACAGTGACAGCATGATTCGCTCGCGTGTTTTGACGCCGCATACACCGAACCAACAGGTGACTTTATCTTCATCGGCGGTGTCGACGGCAAACGAGGGTGCCACTCAAGCTGCTGTCCCTTCGGTTAGTAAACCCCATTACCAATTTTTCTGTCTCGCTTGTGGCATCAAATTTACTTCGTTGGACAATTTACAAGCTCATCAGACCTTCTATTGCCCTAAAAGGGACAAATTGGTGAGCGACCAGTCGCCCGCTTCCGCCGCCATGCAGAGCGTGTTCAAATGTTCCCGGTGTTTATGTTGTTACCCATCCGAAAAGATGCTCTCTCTTCACCCGTGTCCTGCGACGCTAGCGGCGGGTTGGCGCTGTCCCTATTGCCATTTACTCATCTCCACCTTAAGTGCAGCTCAGAAACATATCGAAACTCACGCCGGCATCAAGGCATTTCGCTGCATGCTTTGCGGCTACAGGGGGAACACACTGCGTGGCATGAGAACTCACATTCGCATGCATTTCGAAAAAGGTAGCGAGGTGAGCGAAGAGTCGTTCATCGCGTGCATCATCAACGAAGATGTGGTCGTCGTGCCTACCACCGCCTCTGCGCCGATCGCTAATTCCTCGGAACCTTTGTTTGATGAAAGTGCCACCATGGCACCGTCCGTCTCGTCGGACGACAGCAAAGCTGGCATTCTCGACGGTTCCAAGGACCGACCTCCGACGCACTTTTGCGACTTGTGCGGCTACAGTTCCACTTACAAAGGCAACGTCGTGCGGCACGTGCGGCTCGTTCACAAAGAGGCCATCCAAGAGGCTACCGAAACGGGGGCTTCCGAGAACGGGAGTGCGGGTAACAGCCAGGCCGAAGCACCGAGCCCCCCTTCGGTAGTGGACAGTGGCAAAGAGAGTTTGGAGGTGATGATCAAGCCCGACCCAGAAGACGACTCTTCGCCCGCCAAACGGCTCTCACCCGCTGCTGCTTCTGCAGAGCTACCCGACAGTCATCCGCAGTTGTCGCCCGGAGGAGCCAGCAACAACGGTGGCAGCAGTAGCAGCAGCAGCAGCAGCAACAGCAGCAGCAGCAGTACTAAAAGCAACAGCGGATCCGTTACTTTGGGGAAAAAAATTGGTTCGAAATATTGCAAATCGTGTGATATTTCGTTCACCTATCTGTCAACGTTCATCGCCCACAAAAAGTACTATTGCGCTTCTCACGCGTCGGAAAGCGTCAGCCCGGAAACGCCTGTCCAGTAACAAACAGTGCGGGCATTCTTTGGAACACTTCCTTATTTGCCTTTATACCTGAACAATACTCAAGGATGTTTAATTTCATTGTGATGAAATGCTTGATATTTGAATGGCGTGGTGGAAATGAATCCATCAGTGCAATTTCATCAACACGCATTCTCCTCCCTGCAAGCAGATTGGGTCAAATTCGTTTCACTCAGTCTGCTGCAGTCTTGCGAACATTATTTATTGATTCCATCATCGTGGATGATTTCATGGAGTGTACATAATGTTACACCACCAAAGGCCTACACGAAAACGAACTCGTTCTTATCTATCTCAACCCAGTGAAACACCCTTGCTTGGAATTTCGAATCGTACAGCTACATACACACTTTAGCAAATGAAAGTTGTTTCTCGAGATCCCATCAAGACTGAAAGCTTCATTGTTGACAAGTAGAAATCTTTTTTTTCATTCTTGTCGGATGATGTGTTCCATGTTTGTCAGTGAGCCGGTGCTAAATCAATAAAACGACTTTTCTTCTTTTTCCTCCCCATTTCTTACTCGTGGATGGTGTGCCATAGGACATTGACAAGAAATTTTAGAGGTGCAATAGAATTTTTAATTGTTGTTGTCATTTCAGAAGAAAATGTTTCAGTTTTTTTGGTTGCCTACCCTGGTCGTAAGTGTTTTTAGTGAACAAATGATGTGGAATATTTTTATACTTGTAATATATTGTAGATTGTCATTCCATTTAACTGTTGCGATTTGAATGTTAATTCCTCACCTTTTTGGTTGTTTTTTTCAAAAAAGTTTGTTTTTTATGGATTGTCTGCTTAATATTTCTTGAAAAAGTTGACTGAAATGCATTGGTGGTTTAACCTCATTTCTTTCTGTGATATACCGGTACATATACTTGTGTGTAAGCATTACGAACGTGCGAGTGAAACGAACCCTTTTTTTTATGTTGGATTACCCCTTCTCTACATGGGCAGAAGCTATGCCTCGAATACCTTACCATTGATTGTTTCACTTACACACTGTTGACTTGGCTGTTTGACTAAACATTTGCTAAGAACTTCAACTGTCTTCCAGTGCAACCACATTTCATTCTGTGCTGCTGCTGCTGCTGCTGCTGCTACCACCGACCGCTTCTTCTCCAAGAAAACCTTTCTGTCTTTCTTTCTTTCTTTCTTTACGCCAACATGGTCCAAAGAAAGTGTCTCAGTTTTTGTTTATTGGTTTTTATGTTTGATTTACATTTTATTTTTGGAAAATATCACGGTATAAGACTGCTTACTGAACCAAAGAGAAAATTTGTTACTGACAGGCAACAAAAATGCTTGTTGTTCCTTCTTGATAGTGCATTTTGTTCATATTGCTCTTAGAGAAATAAATTTTTTGATGACAGCGAAGAAGCTGATTTACCGAGGATGGTGTCTGAAAGATGCTGACTCGACGTCATTCTGTCTTGTAATTTTCATTTCGTCACGAGTAATGAAAAAAATCGACTACACTACCTGTTGGATGAAAAAAAGTGTTCACTGCCAAAACTTTTGTCCTTTTTTTAAACAAAGTTCATTCTTCTCAGCTTAGCTACAAGGAATCGAATTATATTATGTAAAGAGTTGGATGATATTTTGTTCAATACCGTTTATACATTCCTTAATTTATATTCTGCATTTTTTTTTTAATATTTTAATTTTCAGTCATTGAGTCTTGTTTCGCTTTCCGCTCTTCTTGTTTCTCAACCAACCAATAATGATCGTGTGACATCTCTTCTCAAGATGTTTTTGTTGTTATTTTAAATAAGAGGCATGATTAAAAATATTTGTCTTTATCGAAAAGAAAACGGAGATTTTTACGACTTTTGTTGATCGAAAATAACAGTGCTCGTTTGCGAATTGCGCGTTAGACTTTGCAACCAAAGCAAAAACCTGAAGCGAAAAATGTTTAATCACAATTTTCAAACACAAACAAAATCTAAAATAAAATTAAAATTTAACGTTGTTTTCCCCACTTTGGGGTTTGTTAGCATATATAAAGCACAGGTTGACACAAGCTATTCGCTATGTTTGGAATGACTTAATTTTAAAACGTGTCCATGTTTTTTTCTTGCAGAAACATTGCACAGCATGAACACGGGAAGAACAAAGCTTGAGTAATAATAAAGAAAGCCAAATCTACCTCAGGCACGTATCAACGAAGACACGTTGACCATTACATGTCGCTGCGTGAGATCTCTATGATGAAGTTCTATTACACTTTATCACAGGTAAGAAGAACAAAGGTGAGGGGTTCAACATTGACTTGGTCAATCTTTTGTTTCGACTTAAAAGTCGAGATGGCCAAAGCATCTTACAAGTGCTTTGTATTCAGTTTAATGTCAGTGTTGTCCTGGGGGATTAATTAACAAGTTAGGAGTAAACTCTATTCAAGGAGACGAAACCTTTACAGTATTAGAGCCAAGATCCTGCAATATTTACAAAGGTTTTTTTATAGTACAGAATCCTAATTGTTTTCTTAGTCTTGTCGCAAATTTTAATAATAACCGAAAGTTCTTTTTCGATGGTGCAATTGAAGAAATTTTCAATTTATTAATTGGTCATTTAGCTTGTTGTAAATCAAATGAAGGAATTAATTTGTGTTTTTTCCCTACTGTTGTTTTTTGTTTTTCCTCACAAGATTACCAGTAACAAGTATGTCACTTTTCAATTCAGCAAGCGAATTCAATTAAAATAATTGGTCGATCAATTTTCTACACGTTTCTATCTTAATTGGGTTTCCTTTTAATAGGGAATTTTAGTGGGATCTTAATCCTACTCTCGTTCTGAATTATTCCACCTCATGAAGTAGGATGTTTAGTTTAGCTTTAGTATTATGTATAGTCATTGAATTAATTTTTTATTCTCACCAACTTTCATTAAAAATGCACGAAATTTGTGTTTTTTTTTCTTTTCAAAGAAACCAACTTTGTCATAGCGTATGTCGCATTTTGATTAAATTTTTGTTGGTGACATTTAATTAACAATTTAGACAAGAAAATTATGGCTTACAACTTGGTCTGTGCCTAACAGTACTTCACCAAAGAGTAATGTTTTTATATTCTACCAAAATGAAACTGAACAGTTTATTGAACTCTTTTATCCCACATCAACTTAAATGAATATTATTTTTCAAGATCAAAATATAAATAACTTTAAAAACCGCTCGAACTTTATTGATCACCTATAAGGTGCTGTACATAGGTTTTTGTGTGTGAAGATATAAGAATACATTGATGTCACCTTACAACCGCATGCATTTTGCTGGTTATTATGTGATGTGACACTTATTTTTGTACGCTACGCAGCCCAAGTGTTATTTTAAGCTTTGTTTCGAGTTTCCTTTCAATTATGATCATGTGACCAAAAATAACAAAAGTTACAATATGGCGGCCCGGTGTGTGATTCACGTTTCTGGGTTGATTTGCGAAAAAGTATTTTTACAGGTTAGTAGTTGAATGACAGATTTAATTTTGGGTGATTAAGAGTAGGATACTTACGTTTACATAGTACTTACTGTATGTAGTGTAGTGTAATGAGGGTAGAGTGGAAAATAACAGTAATATAATTCACATGATGGCAATTGCAAAGTTGATTATAGAAAACTGTAGGCATAGCCAGTTGCTTTGTACTAGTAGCGTTCCACTAATACGGCGGCAGTTTTCGATCATGCACGTGTTGTTGACAAGTATGTTTGCCCTTACTCATTCAATGGTTTCTTTGATGTTTACTTTGTTACATTCGTTTCACTCTCATAGTTTTTTCAGCTCTATTGAGCCCCGTAATATATAAATGACACTGTCAACATGTTACTGTAGTGCTTTTATTCGCATTTGCAAATTCAAAAGCTATGCTTCGCTTTTGGGCGATTTGTTTTTTGGTTTATAAATAGTGATATCTGTTGAGGTGTTTGTGGAACCACATGTTGACCTCATAATTGACCTACCATGTGTATCATGGGGGTCACTTTTGATTCATGAGGTCACTCTTCTTGTTAGGAGCAGGAAGTGGTAGTGAGTTGCTTGTTTTCCAGTCTCATGATGAGAGTGTGTTTGAACCATTCATTACTGTTCATAGTATTACCTATGCACAGTGATTGTGTTAAACCATAGAAAACGTTTCACAACAGCTTAAGTTTAATTGCTATCAGTATAAGTATTGCTGAACCTACCTGTAGGAAGGAGATAGATAACTCATTGGACTTTATTTTTGAATCCTGCCTTTGGTAAAAAAACCTGAGATATTATATCCTAAGTTTATGACTGCTACAACCCACCATTGATAACTACATCCAACTACCTGAATGTCATCTTGCTGTTATGGTGTCCTGGTCACTGGTGAATATCTTTCACCACCCCAACAATATCCATTGCACAATCAAATACAAGTATGTCCGTCCGTCTTCTGTTTTGCTATCATGTGATAGATATGTTTTTATTTCTGTGCCATTAGTGTTGACAGAATTTAGTCTCCAAATAGGGTTCCTTGCTCATAAGCAACTTGTTATTCTAAACAAAGTTGACAACGTGCTAACTTTGGTTTCAACTGCAGATTTCAATTTAAGACGTTTATTATTCCAGTGTATACAACATGTAAGCCCTCATGTACGGTTATTGTAAACATTACATAATGTATTAAAGTGCATGTTATGCATGATGAGCTTGGATTTTTTGGTGCAAGTCTGGATGAGCTCTAGGCTTATTGCAAATTTGATTAAATAATAATATTTTTTGCATTCGCTAAATTTCCACTTTTCAATCGTCATGGAAACCCCGTCTTCATTTGTCAAATTAAATCCTTAGTTCATAATTCTTGCATGGAATAACTTTTTGCATTGGTAGTGGGGACTTTTGGTTGACATCACTTACTCCATTTATATTTAAAGCGTTTTGAGTGGAGCTTAAAGTTGGCAAAGATGAACTTGTTTATAGTGCTATATCGGTAAACAATACTAATTGTGCAGTACACAATGTATTGAATCCAAAGGCAGCCAAGCTTTGAGCAAAAACCAAGTGCTTATTAATCAAAAACAGATGTTGAACGAACAATGCTGAGCTTGAAACTTCTGAAACACGCCAACCGTGCCTTAATAGGAACATTATAAAACGAGATCGTGAAATTATTATTATTATTATTATTTGGTGCCAAGTTCCAATTAACTTAAATGAAATTTTCATTGATATTTAAGTCACTGCCGTTGGTTGTTAGTTCACACCGCCAAACGTCTTAAATTTCCGCCAACTCTGTGCCATAGAAGGCGACACTATGGCAGAGAAGGAACGAGCTTAGAATAGTAAATTAACATAATTAATTTCTAGATTTAATTAATGCGTGTGAAAAAAGTGGTTTTTATTTACGACACAAGTAATGTGTATTAGGGGAGCGAGAGATTTTGCTAAAAGATTAAGTATGTTATAAAGCAGGACGAAAGAATTGCGAAATGTAGTGTTTGACTAGATCGAGTTCAATATTTTAGGCAACATTTAAAATTTATAGCGTTTTATCTACGACACAGACAATGGGTGTCAGAGGCAACATTTGAGATTGACATGTTTAGGCCGATCTGAATCGAACATGACAAACGATTTTAACAAATGTTAGTATCTAAGTTTGATTATCAACTGCTGTATTTGCTCCAAACATAGCGAATTCAATGCAAACAGCTTGTTGGAAAGTGGTTGTAAGCTAGTGTCCATGTTAAGATTTTTATTAAGAACTTAACTTTTATGAAGTGTCCTTTGAACACCTCTTTCCTAATTGTTTATTTATTTTTGTTAACTTTTACAGTGGCATTGCTAGAAAGGAATAATTTTTAGTACGCAGCAAGCACTGCACAGAATAATTCCATTATAACTCTGCCATCTTTCATTGTATCGGTTTCAGTCTATTAAAAAATTCTTAGAAATCAAATTTAATAACATTTGTTGACATGAAAATGATTTCTTGACAGTTTAATGAAATCTATTAAGCAGTAATAATACTAGCATCGCGTATATTTTTTTGGAACAAGTTTCAAAATATAGGCTTCTTACAAATGATAGGTAAATGACATTAATTTACTGAGATTAAATTTATGTTCTGTAAAAATTTAATAATTTAAGACATTTTTCTTGGAAATTCGTAAACTTTAAAAAGGTTTTACTTTCTTTGAGGGTCACGGATGTTAACGTACATAAACATGTTGTGCTGTAAGATTATCGGGGAATTTACTTTAAATTGACAATGAGATGAGCTCCATCCGCCCATCACTCGAGCGCACTGTAATTGGTGCGTCTCCCTTAAAGAATGTTTTGGAAACTTTTGGGAATGATGTCTGTTGCCCAGCATCCGGAATTCGAGCTTGGCAGCAGCATAATTCATTTCTCATGTTATGAATGTTTGATTACTCTCTTGGCTACTATCCAAATACACTTGTCTTTATTTTAATGTTAAATATAAGTATTCCAATCTGTGTTTGTGCTTGCTGGTGTGTTGGTTACGAACACACTTGTTGATGTAGGTACGTGTTTGAGATTTCACTTTCAATTGGCTCTGGTTTTTGAACAAACAGGGAAAGTGTATTTATTCCAGTGCTTTCAGAATGATTTATTTAACTTTGCAATGTCGTTCTTTAGTGTTTACAGGGTGTCTTGGCGCAGTAACATTTTAAGTTAATGGTACTGTGGGCTAAGAACCACGGAAGCAATTATTTTGTCTTGTCCTTTTTTGTTTGGTGTCAACATTGCTTACGAAATTACACGGTCAACTTGATATTGTCGCAATTTAGCGATAGGTCAACTTGTACAATTTAGAATCACAACAAAAGCGGCTAACCATGCGAAATGACTAATGAAATTTTGTTAGATGAAAGTTGCGGTTTATGTGGTTTATTAATGAATTAGTTTCAGGGAACGAGGCGCAAATTATTCCATTTGTTCGTTATACTTTTTTGTTTCGGTTAATTGCGTTAAAGTTGCTAAGTAATTAATAACTTGACTCGAGGCAGTGAAGGCTGTATCTTATTTAAGGTGGAAGGAATGTGAAATTAAATTCTTTGTGTCATTTACCGACATTCAGTATATTGGGAGGGGGGGGGATGAGCTTGATTATTTGGTTTTAAGTTAGCAAGCTAACCCTTTAATTAAGAGTTTGTTTGCTCATATAAGGCATGTTGATGACAGCAGAAATTGGTAAATACATATTTTTAAAAAAAAAAATATTGTCTTGTGTATTGAAATGTTTATGAAGATTAGAACACAAACAGCAAATTCAGTTTGTTTCAACTAAAATTAAAATATTGATATTATTATTTATTTGTAAAATGTTTGTTTTATAAACAAAAAAACTGTTTTCAGTAAGATGTATAAATGTGCTCATGAATTTTACATTCTTCGTGCTTTTCCAATAGATTGGATTTTCGTTTGAGTAATTTTTGGAATCGGTTTCGAACGAAAATGTTTCATGTGTTTGTTTGTACAGCGTCAGGTAGTTTTGAAATTTTTTTTTAATATCATCGGATTCGAAGGTAACCTTCAGAATCAACAATTTCGTCGTGTTAGATAAAATAAAATTACATTTTCCGTATTGATCGGCTCGTAGCGAAACTAGAGGTACTAGTGTTTGTTTGTTGAAGGCAGGCATTCTCCATTTCAAACATGTCACTTATGCCATAACATCCACTTAAAAGAATGATAATTTTTGCATGGTTTTTCTTTCACCATTGGAACCGAATGGAAAGTCGTCACTGTTTGAATGGTTTAATGCTCTTCGATATCCAACGAAATTTCCTCTTTTATGACCCGTAATTGAACGAGTGTCCCATCCTAACCTCGAATGTCTTGTCGCTTCATTGCTAGCCAAGGAAGAATTGAAACCATTTGGAAACACTAAAGTCTGCCTTAAGAGACCATCAAAGTATGTGATCTGCAAGCAGAATAGTTGCACCAACTCGTGTAAAATAGA
The DNA here is from genome assembly GCA_034695005.1 of Cryptops parisi. Lineage (NCBI taxonomy): Eukaryota > Metazoa > Arthropoda > Chilopoda > Scolopendromorpha > Cryptopidae > Cryptops > Cryptops parisi. The sequence goes on along the minus strand of JAQIWH010000033.1, from coordinate 48,746 downwards.
CTAAAAAATTGCTCCCTGTCTAAACTTGGACACAATTTTTTATTTTACTAAAATTCTATTTCAGTAACTACCATTTGCTTCATTTTGTTCATGCGACCATTTCATTCTGTTGTATGTTGTTGTCAACTGAGGATTTCAATAGTTGATGATTGGCATATTTTTTCGAATTTAATTTAACGCAACATTTTATATTTTTTTTATTTTTAGAAATGCCTTGACGACGTTAGATGTGACAGTTGAAAGTTTTCTCTTTGCAAAATCTTATCATAAATTTATCATAACAAACCCGCAAGTTGAGCTAAACTTGATTAGATCATGCACTCGTAAATATGTCGGCTGAAATGGAATACGTAATGAATCAGCTTGGGATTTAATTTGGACAGTGTGAGTTAGAAAAATTCAGTATTTTAACCCTCATCCAGTGCGAGTTTAATTCGCTCAGAGTTGATGGGTTTTCAACTAAGATGATGGGATCTTTGCTCATCATCCAAACGACATTGACTTCTGTAGGCTACAAAATCTAATTTTGAACCCCAGCTGCGATCCCTTTCTATGATTTCTTCCAAAGTTCTTTGCCTTCTGATCAATGACTTCTGACGAAATTTAATACCCTTTCGGAGTTCTGTCAGATTTACAAAGCTTTGCAATCTTCCAGCTTGGGCATGCACGTAGTGGTGAATAGTGTGACGTGAAAGGGAAGCAAGTAACTACGGTGTGTTTTCTTTCATTGATTTTAAGAATGTCTGTGAATATTTTAAATCCAATGCAGGACGAATTTCTCTTTGATGGTATCACTTTAAAGATCAAAGTATATGCTGCGATATTTTAGATACATGGAATCATTAGATATATGTATGTATGTATGCATATGTAATATGTATGTATGTTCACTATACTCGTACAATACAATACGATGTTATTTTCTCCCAAAAATGTTTTTCTGAATGGAGGGGTTGTATTCCTCCAAAAACCTCTTCCTGTACATGTATTTGACAATTCTACATTTATTTGACTGACATCATTTCACTTGAACTATTATTAGTTTGTGTTCAGTGGTATTGTGTGGAAGAACATTTTCAAAAAAATAAACATAAAAGAATTCATAACTCTATATTGATTATGCTGCACTATATTGATCTCAGATTTGTTGACGTATTCAAATTTCTAGAAACTTATTTTTAAAACTGAACCAGGCATATATAGATACGTGTATGTATGGTTCGTAGTATGGTTTTAAAAATAGAGGGAGCTTCAAAAAATATCAGAGTTAACATTTTTCATATATTTTGTACAAGATTGAAAGTAAAATGTAAGCAATGTTTTACTTTCAATCTCAGGATATACAGTATAAAATGCTTTAAAAAGATGTTTGTCTGTTTATGACGTTTTAAGTGTTGACGTTTTTTAAGCACCCTGTATTTTTTGAAGCACTCTTAACATTTTGCAGAGATAAATGAGCACTAACTTAGTGCCACCAAGTTTTGTGTTCTGCAGAACAGAGGTTGAAAAACTGTATTAATTAAATATAAGATGGACTAGCTGATTATAATAATCTAATAGTACAGTTTGATAATGAGTTATCTTGTTTTCAAGTTAAATTGAGATTTGTTGGATTTGGTAATGATATGTAGGCAATGTATTTTGTATGTATGCAGAGTGTGTCAATATGGCAATATTTTCTTTGATATTTAATAGAATCATAGGAGGCGATCAAGTTGACAGTGACGTTCATTATTATTATTATACTAATCAAGAGCGCATACAGGACACCTACTCAAAAGCATATTGCGTGGGTTTAAAGTACATTAGACTTAATACACATTTCCAGTATATTAATTAGTCCTACATTATAGCATGATGAATTTTGTTTGCTCTTCGTACAAATGGTAAATCATGATTTCGTGATATGTTATTATGACACTTCACTTTGCAACACAATGTTAAGCATTTGTTTGCATGTCTCCTCTACTGTGTTAAATGTCAACACGGCTCTTCAGAATCCTAAAGTCGATGTCAGCAAATGTCGTGGAATACAAGTCAATGTTAATTATGACTATTGGTTGTTAATTGCTCCAGAATTGTTTACATTTTGCCGGGGAACTAGTGACAGCAACATTTAACGATATTCAATTCCATGATTTGATTTCTCGTTAACGTAATCGTCTCTGCTACTGTTGGGACGATTCGCATATGTTTGACAATTGGACATTTGTCGCATTGGCGCTACGCCAGTTTCTATTTATGGGTGTTTGCGGAATTACTTCTCAACCATAAACCCGAACACCTATTTAATGGTTTCCAATATACCACACTGATGAGCTGATTCATGGCATTCCAAACAATAAGAATAGCTTATTATTGTCAAAAACTTTAATTCACCAATGTGGTAAATGTTGCAATCAGCATTTTCAATACTGGTTATAGAATAATAATTTTTATTTTTCCAAAGTTTAGATAATATAATATATTTATTTATTTCTTTTAATGAGGAAGGTTTAAGACCCAACGTTTGTTTGCATGAAATCGTTGTCAGTGATCGAATTCTTTAGTTGGTGAGAATTTTATGAGTATGAATATTTTGTCGCCTGTTGGAAACTGAGTGATCGCCCATAATCACGAGTCGGGTGTTAACAATAGTGATCCTAATGTTTACAACAGAAACAACAACATACATGTTAGACATTAGTAACCAGGTAACAAAAATGAAAACACGAATCTGTCATTTGTCAATAACTGCTGTGTATGTATATTAAGGCATAGAAGTTGAGTAGATTGAGAGTTTTATAGGTAGGCTACAATGCTGTAGCATTTAGCTTTTATGGTAAGAAGTAATAGTGTTTGGAATAGGGACATCGATTAGTATCACACAGAATTTTATATTCGATGTGTGGAGGCTCGAAACTAAGAAATTGGTTATCGTACAATGAAGTTTCATCGTTCACTGCTAGGTGATTCTCTAAATGTCATGGTGTGAGTATTCTTATTTTGTTCAACTTTTGTCTAGTTATTTTCTCTCGGACAAAATCAAACTGCTGCATATTTTTGTCTCGCTTTTATTTGGTGTCTACTCTGCAGTTGAATTTTTTCGTTTTTCGTAGCTTGTTTCATTTTCTGTTCTCTTAGCTGCGTACTTGAAATTGATTTTTAACCGTTTGGATATTCCAAAAACACTTCAGTTAGATTCGAGACCAAGCTGCATTCAGATTGTGTTAACATGGAAAATATTGAATTGAGGTCCTGACCGTGTAAAAAATTCCACCACAAACGATTGGTTTATTACATAGTATTATGAAGATTTCAAGGCTTTTGAGATGATTTATTTTTTTTCGATTCGATGCAAGAGGCGCATAGGTTCACATTTCTTAGGGCGATATCAGATTTACAGTGGAAAAAGTTTCTCTTTCTCATACTGTATAAAGATTCTGGAAATTCGATTTGTCCACCTAATCAGAAGATACTTTGATCCATTCCCATTGGCCTCTCGAGTCTTGATATCAAATAAATCGATACTGCTGTTTGGGATTGGTTCTTTCTGAAGAGCATTGCATCGACTAGCATTGTAACAGGGTACAAAACATGATCTAGTTTTGTGTATAAAAAAGTTGGGTGGGTATTTTTAGGTAGAATGGGCAGGGGGAGGGCATATTCACCATTAACCTTCCTAGTCTCATTGTACAGAAGTGTGCTCTCCATGCTGTCAAATTTTATCCGAACCGTATTTTGATCTTTCAAATGTTTACTTACGATTATAAGTGGATGTGGAAATAGAATTATATGTGGGATTTGAAGATGTTCTTCAATAAAATCTCAAATTTTTTTCGCTTTAGTCGAGTTTCTTTTATCTTGAACGTTTGGTGATTGTGGCGGCTGAGTTTCGAAGATGTTTCGAGGGTACTATCGAGTTGATGTTATTTGCTTTCATGGTCGAATGAACAACTCGGTCTAACGTGTAGTAGGAACTTTGGTATTTTCTTCAGATACCCGTTGAGTATCCGAACAAACCGATGAAGCATAAACCCATGCATTCTCCATTTATTTTAGAGTTTTAAGCAAACATGAGTTGTAGCAACAAGAGTTAGTTGCATCTTGACTGACAGTGGTTTTTCATTGTACTAATTTGGAAATTTTTAGACGGCTTCATGCTGTCATCACTGCTGCTACTGCAACAAGTACAGTGTAATGAGTAATTAAAATGACGGACCGATGATTGATAGCAAAAAAATTAAAATTGATTGGATGTCATCTCCCAGCTAAATGCTGCACAGCTATCTCTCAAGTCTTGCACCGTTCGAGTATCACTTGTTGTTTTCAGTTCCGGTTTCAGGTTTCGTGTGTCGTAAGGACTTGAAATTTGGTGCACGGCTTAGATTAAATTTGATCGAATATGTGAAATGTTGAGCGATCGATGTCGTATCAATTCGGAGCTATTGACACGAGAAAAATCGTTTTTTTAGGTAGAGTGTTGCTGATGATTTGAACCACATATTCTTTTTCCATTGTTGTGAATAAAACATGCATACGTATATATTATGCACGCTCCTTTCAGTTCACGCTCATTGTTAAGTGTAAAACAGATTCATTCGGAGAGACATCTTATGGTGGTTCTGCATATACTCACCATTAATTAATTAATGGATAAATCTTATATGTGACAAGCAAAGAAGACAACAAAAAATAAAGAAAATATTTTCTACTTGTCCCCCCTCCCTCCCTTTTGTTCCTCTTTTCTTTTTGTTCTTACCTATTACAGACTATTCATTCTTATGGGAAATAAATGTTCGATTCGAGTTTTCGAAGACCGAATTAACAGCGCCAAATTGGGGATTGGTGTATTGTAGCACTACTAATGGTTCTTGTTCGTGACTAGCACTGAAGAGATAGACTATGTGTGTGTGAACAACTCGGATTCTCTATTTTTGAGTAACTTGGAATGGAACGACGCACTCTTTGTTGGGGGTGGGGGCTCACGTCTATGATTAATCTCTTGGAAGCAAAGCTAGCGGATGAGTGTTGTTGGTTGTTGACATTGTGAGTATCGTAGTAGTAGTAGTTATCATGAGAATTTCCAACTTGGTGAGCTTATTGCCAGTGGAAAGGAAAATGATGCATTAGTTTCTTTCTCGATACAAAATTGCTTCTTGTCCCTGAACAAGAAAAAGCTTTCATCGTTCTCTTTATAGTTTCTCGTGTGGAACAGCGTAAAAGTACAAAGTGGCGTTTAATTGCTTCGCTCGTTCTCATCATCTTCTCGGATAATTAGTTTATTTAGTCTCAACTTTTACCAAAACTGAGCAGAATTTTGTATTGCTTTTTGGAACACTTTCTTCGATAAGTAAACTTGGGTTTTTTTCACACCCCTTTGAATAATTAAAAGCGACTGCTTTAAAAATCGGCACACACCCAGAGTTTTAAACGAGTGAGTTCTGAAAGAAATGAATGGCATGTAAAAAGCTTCAAATTGAAACCCCATCATCATAAATTTTCCACCATACCTACTCCGCCACGTGAGCAGTGCAATCTCCCTCTGTCAATTGGCTCAGAAAATAGGTGGCATAAGCTGGGCCATCAAGAAGTTTAATGTGACCGGTCGCCTTGGAAACTGCTGCCTTGACAGCCTATTCATGTGATGCTCGCTGCCAGGAATTCTTTTAAGCATCACTCTGTGGATGACCTCAAAATTCCAAACAGTCGTGTCAACAAATCCAGTTTCCCAAAGTGCTTACTTACGTGTCGGTGTGTGGTCAGCCAGCCTTTTGTTCTCCCATGCTTGGTTTTATACAACGAGCAAGAAGGTTCTTGTTTCTAGCCTCATGAAATTATTATTATTATTATACCAACGGGTGGTTGTGGTTCTTGTTAGTTTTTACAACAAAGCTTCATCTTTAGTTTTCTGGTGAAATGTTAATGCTGGAAGAAAACATGGGCTGAAAAGCTCTGAAGAAACATTTAGCTCGGTTTTGTTGACATGCCTGCGAATATTAACAGCTTATGTTTTTTGTGTGCCTCCAATATTGATATTCACTGTGCTAGCATCAAAAACTTTAAACCGACATTTTCATATTTTGATGGGATATATGAAATTCAACGTGCGGCTATACAAGTGAGCCGTGCTCTCTCTACTGTAGTATTAATTTCACCTTGATTGAAATCATCTCCGTTTGTAATCAGAACTGTTACTTGTCTTAAACTTGTAATATTCAGAGCCACAGGTTGATGCCACTGTTAGTAATCGATTGCATGTTTTGAGTCGCAAAGAGTCGATCTGTAGAGCTCAGTCTCAGCAAGTTGGAAGCTCTGAGTCATCTGCAGTATGATCAATTGCTTCTACTATAAAATAAAATAAAATAAAATAAAATACTGTTCGATATTTATTTTTGAATTCATTAATTGAGCTGCCTTCGATGTCGATTTTTGTTAGGTAATTGACTGACCGTTAAATCGATTCAATCAGCCGCCTTTAAACTGGAGTGAACGGAGTGTGGTGAACCATCATTTATTCACAATCAAGTTGCAATCTCCATGCATTTCTAATGTGCAATTTATCAAATGCGAAACTCTGAGGAAAAGCCGACTTGGGAGTCTATTAATTTGACAAAATATCATCGATTCACTTTCCTCTAATCTTGCCAGCTTCCATTAACAAAGTTGAAATGGAAATCGATTCCATTCAGACGCTGTTTGTGGTTTAATCGGTGCCAACAGCGGTATCGACATATGGGTGTTTGCTGCCTCGTGATGTAGTACCATTTCTTTACCAAAATACACATAGATAATGTAGGCACTCACTATGCTAATTCGGTCCTCGTACAGTAACCCAGCTAGCAGGGAAATTGGAATTTTGAAATTGTTGTTGGTTGCATAAGTTTCGATCCGCACTTGTTGATGGCTTCCAAAAAAAAAAAAGCACATGAATTTCAAGCACATAAATTTATATTTATTTTTTCAATCAAGTTGTCTTTTGGTGATCACCATGCATGCCATGAATGTCATTGTACAGGTTGGCGCTAGGGGAAATTTGTATCTATGAATTTAATTTTAGCTACAGCACAAAAAGTTTATTCTTTGAGAGTTTGTTACGAATGAGCGGTTTCACGTATTTCAATTTGTAGTAGTAAGTTATTCATTTTTTTGCGTCCAATTTGTGGAAAAAACTAGGGATTGGTTTGGTGTCATCATTAAAGACGGTTCCCTAATCTTAGCAAATCATTATCAGTCGAAGGTGACGATGTGAAGTCACGCTGTTGCCTAGCACCAGCATGCTTCGGATCATCTCCCAGAACTTAACAAGTGTACAAGTTAGAAGTTATTGATACCAGCACAAAGGGTCAGTAAAGTCAACGGGGTGAATAAAGTCAACATTTTTTTTTTATGGAATTTGAGGTTCAAAGTTCTCATCGATGAAGAAGAGAAAGTTGTGACAATATTTGATGTAGCTGAACTTGTGTAGAGATTGTGTACATGACTTGTGGAAGCATTTTTGTAGCTTTTGTAATATTTATCGACATGGCTCGTAAACCACAAATTTTAATGTTTTTGACATTTCCGATACGACTGCTGCATTGTGTGGAGTTAAAGTGCCTCGCAGCATTAATGCTTAATTAGCTTAAAAGGTCTATCTTGTTCTGTAGCGTATTTATAGGATCAATATTTTTGATCCTATAAATTTGTGGCACGGCAAAATTTTTTTATTACATTAGTATCAGTTTCTTGTGGTTAATTATTTCTTTAGAATCGGTACACATTACAGTAGATGCAACATGGTCTAATAGTTGATATTTTATTATATCGGATGTGGACGCTACGATACAATCCTCAGCGTCAAGTGACATGAACGAACATGGTACTAATACTATAGGAAATATAATTATCTTAATTTAGACTCAAACGTTATACAAGTTGGCCTCAAAGTTTTGCAAAACAGCGTAAATGCATTATAATATTTTATGATACTCAATATGTTGGTGTAATTTCATTTCGTTTCACGAGTCGTCAACAAGCGGAATTCAAATTCAATTTTGTGCTGTTACCTATTATTGTAAATGATGAGTAGCTTGTCAGTAATCGTGTCATTGTGCTAAACTTTTGTAAAGTTTGCAGAACTTTCTTTGTGTACCAATTAGAAAATCACACCCCTCTATTGAGATTGCAATCCCAGTACTGGTATTGTTGTTTTTTGTGGGAACTGATGGAAAGGATTAATACGGGACATTGTTGAAGGGGTGCAATTTCTCAGAGTAAATCAATTAATTAGCAGTTTTGTAGCTGTACTCCTCTGAACCAGCAAACTAATTAGTGGTGAATTGGCCTTGCGTGTGCGCTTAGGACAAGAGAAGAGCTGTTCGTTCGTGTTTAATGACTTAATTATGTAGCCTGCTGAAACGTGGGCCCGATTTATTAATTTCCTTACGTGTCAAAATGCAATAAGTGGGAACCTATTTATGCTTTTTTGTGCAATAGCTTTATCGGTGCAATCATGGGTGTTCTGAAATCCATGTCGAGTAGCACGCTGTGTACAACAGTGGATGTAATCTCTAATGGTGGTCCCACGAGAGGTGGTTTGATAAAAGAAAAAGACTGCAACTGCAGCTGAAGTCGGTTGTTTTTTTCCTTCTCAAAGCTTTCGTTGTTTGTTCAGTGTTTCTTAAATCCACATGGCTGGATCTGATCGCTGAAACGAAATTGGTTCCTTGACAAGATCGCCGATCCAAAGCAAACTAGTCACTGCTTTAATGTTGACAGTTTCCCTTTATTAAGACACTAATCCCATGAAAAGTTTTATTGTACGAGACGGAAATGGGACTGCCACTTGTCAACGTGCATTTTTAAATCTTGTCACAGATTCGAAATAGTGAGGATTAAAACTATTATGTGACATTTAAAGAATCATAATTGCCTGGTTTTTTTTTTGTTTGTCAGTTGTTATTTCTCTAAATGATACGCAATTACCAGCATCTTCGCTTATTCTAGTAATGGTGGTGACAGGTGATCATTGATGATCAGGTGCTCATAGTACTGTAGTTGATGAAGAGAAGTAAGTTGAAAGTGTGGTTGATTGCAATTCATTGCCATTAGTTGTGATTCCGCTTAGCTATTAATAGCTAGAATTTGAAATTTCTTGAATGAACCTAAATGCTGTATTGGCCGTCTGCTGCTGGCAGGCAATCTACGTGGTGAAAACCTGCTAATTGAAGCTGGTAATTTATTTAATCGTTTGGAGTTTTACATCGTAAATTTGCCTTCATTCATCGTGGAACCAACCGTGTTTGCAGTTGTAAGATAAGTGCATAGCGGATGGTTGCCTACTGTGTTCATGAATCGTAAAATTCTCCTCGTTCATCAGCGAACGACACTTTATAAATAAAAAATGTGGAATGCTGGAAGCATTAGCGTATTCCAATGTTTGTGAATGAAAGTTAATTAAGCCATTCACCTTGTGTGTGATGTGTATGGATGCTTAACCTCACACTATGATCAATGTTGTTATTTAGTGAACCTTCAAGGGGGGTTTCACACGTCAAACTTTTTTCAATCCAATTTCATCGACCCCAGCTGTTTTCCTGACGTCATACACACGTCCGTGGATGTTTTCGTGCATGCGGTCAAACAACGAAACACAACAAAAGCACGAAAACGCGCCCTGACGTGTCAGAAAAACAGTTGGGTCGATTGAATTGAATTTAAAAATGTTTGACGTGTAAAATGGAATTGAATACATAGTAACATGTAACTACATTGCTGAACTTAGACGGACTTGTGTCATCTATTATTCTGTTATCATCTAGTTAAATTTATTGAACTTCAGAAAAATGTAATCGATATTTTTTGTTTGCTTTTGTTTAGGATGAACGCGTGAAAAGATTGGATGGATGGCAAACTCAGTAGAAGATTGGTGGATTGCAAAATCGACTTGACCAAAAGTGGACTTGAAAATTGAGCTGGTCTGCACTTGGAGAGCAACACCACGTGCATGGACATCATTTGGTGAAATTTCGTAACAAAATTCAAGTAGGTGACGCTTATTTTTCTTAGAATTTTGTTTAGTTTTGTGTATTGGTCCAGATAGGTATTGTTCGCGTTGTTTTTTTTAGTAAGCTGATGGCATGCTCAGGTTCTTCACTTTTGATATTGCTTTCAAAGAGAATTACATTGCACCTAAAAAGAAACACGAGTCGCACCAAATTAGATACTCAGGATGCGATGTGTCGTTTCCCAACCAACGTGTATAAGCAAGTTACAACATTTTTATTTGTAAAACAAATAATCTTATCTTTGTTTACCATGTGTATAAGGGTTGTGCAAATGCTTTTTACTTACTGCCGCTTTGCATAATCTACATCTTTAATAGATTGGTTTCATTTTTTCCCCCAGCAAAGCCATTTAAAGAGATTCGTATCATTGCCCCCAAAAAATGCGGAAGAGTTTGGCTTTTTCCTTTATTTTCCTGTATTTTTTTGTCTTCTGTATGGCTAGTGAATTGATGATCATTTCAACTGGAGGCGCCTTTCGGCTTGGCAGAAGTGTTAGGATTAAAGAGAATTTAGCTGTAAAAAATGGTGAAAACTGCGTTGTGAGATTTGTATACAACAGTTGGTATCTTCCTTCTCACGAAAAAAAATTTCAGAAACGTGAAAGAAATGCAGAGAAAAAAAATGTGAAACTTGTCTTCATAAAATGTCACGGGAACTATTGTACATATAAAAAAAGAGCATAAAGCCAGAGCATTTAGGCGTGCGGCATTACACGAAAAGCATTTCAAACGGATGGTGTAAGCAAAAATGAGCCTAACACTACGTAAAACTTTAACTTGATTATAAGCAGAAAATGCAAAGTTTTTATTTAGGTTGTTGTAGAAGAACTGTTGGTATTTGTGTTAGTCGTAAAAGGTGAGCGAAATAGTTCGAGCTTAGCTGGCTTTATGCAATGGAGGTTGAGTTGGTTATTATGACAAATTGTAAAGTAATTTAAAGATGACTTAAATCAAGTAACTAGTATAATTAATTTTCTCACAGAATAGTTAAACTAGTTAGATACAGAACATAAGTTGGTGATGCCACTTTGTCTTAACTCACTTCAAAACATTAAAATTATTCTGCCCGGATTATAATAAACTTGAAAGGCTCTTAGTATGAAATAACTGATTCGGACTTGTATGACGACTGTGTGGATGTTGTAACAGGTTGTCAAGTTTTTTTGTGTTTTTTTTGCAAGTAGAATTACAATATTTTTCTATTAATTTATTAATTTATTTATTTATTTATTTATTTATTTATTTATTTATTTACTCTGGCTAAACTAGTACAGTAAAGAGAATGCTGGTTCTACCTCGACACATGAAAATATGAGTTTTCTTGGGTATCTATTATTATAAATGATTTTTTTTAATATCCCAGTGTTGTTATAACCACAAAAGCATTTTTCGTAAGCTCATCTTAAATTTGCATATGCCTACTACACTACACATTCGCATTTATATACATACTACATGCACGTTTCAGTAAGTACTGTGTCATATTAGGTTTGTTTAATTATAGACCATTTATGAAGTCAAGACTTGATGTTTCCCTATGTTGATTTGCTGACTGTTTTCCCGAGATTGACAAGATGCCCGAGATTTGTGCATCGGGCACAAATCTCGAGTTTTCCCGAGATTGGCTCGTGCAAAATTGCTCTTCACTTTGACCGGCGTTTATTAGAAACGAGTGAGCTTTGTTGATAAATGAAGGCCATCAAAAACCATTAGTCAGGTCCGAAAATGACTTCATTTTGGCATTAGGTAATGGTCTTCATCTACTGCACCATGTAGAGTAGACAATGGACGTGGGTCTTTTTATGGTTTGTTGTTATTGGGGCACAATTCTGCTTACGACCTGATGTCGCGATCACTGTGGAGCTAAGATGGGCCATGCGAGATGAGATGAGAATCAAGTTGACGGAGAAGCAATCGGAAACGACCACGCGTTAAAAGCAAATTCAAAGCAGGACAAATGATCCTTGCCCCAATCCACTATTGCTGTCGTCTTTAATGTTGGTTCCCTGTAACAAAAAAAAACCACAGCACAGATTAAAGTGATGGTTGAATAATGGTACGAGATGGGGAAAAAAAAGAGCTGGCAAAGAAAGTTCAGATAACAAAACAAATGTAGTCTTGGCTCTTAACAAGATAGATCAGCGCAAGGGTGTTGATAGAATGTTAAATCGTAAATAACAGTCAACATAAGGTTATTTTGGGCTGAATTCGACACCATTGCATCTTTCAGTGTGTACTTGGGGATTCACAAACAATTTCGTCGGAAGTTGATTGAAGGTGAACGTAATTTGTCTTTGAAAATGTACATCAACATGTTCCATATTGATCACTGGCAATTTGTTCTTGTGATTGGTAGTCTTATATCTTACATGTGAAATGAAGCCAGGCCTTGTAGAGACGATTCCAACACCGAGAATTAGAGCAGCTAATATTTTGAGCTTAGTTGATTGATGGTGCTATTTTTCTATCCTTTTATTCAATTTCCATTTGAAAGACATTAACAAGATGATTTTACAAGATTATTTTTTGTCGTGTAAAGCAAATTTCTGTTTATCAAAACTTACTCACTCGGTGAATTTTTTATTCTGTATGAATTTGGAAACAGCGTGTAATACAGGATATAACATACGTACATACATAAAGCATATAGTATATGTACGAGCATATTAAAATACAGCGTATGTATAATATTCATATATTATACTATATTAATTATGTTATAATATTCAGTATAGGTACAGCGTATAGTATACATATTATACTGTTTGTTAGCATTCGAGATGTGTTTGGACAAATAATTAAATATGAAGCTGAAATAATGCAAAAATAAATTCATTTGTTAGGCAGTTGCAGCAAAATTCTAGTGTCGTGACAATAAAATGTTGCGCACTGTTGATAGAAAAGTTTGTTTACCAGTAATGCAACTCGGTATGAAATCTCAGCACGGTTTCCAGTTGATTTTTGTTTGTTTTCGTGCGTTAAGGGAAGCTTAATGGTCTCGCGAGACAACGTATATTAACTCGCGATAACAAACGAGACAAAGACAATTTTTGTGCACCCTCTCAGTGGACAGGCGGTGAAATAAAAGCTAGATATAAAATTCAATCAATGTTGGCAGTTCGATTGAAGCTACGACTTTAGTCAGCGAGTAATAGATGTCGACATCTTTGGTTGATGGCGAGTGAAACGTCTCGACCCTTCAAGAGTCTGTTTTTTTATATGTCGACCACTATGGATCGTCTATACATAGGCTCCCTGGTTTATCAGGCAGTTTTACTAGATCTCTTATTCTCGCTGGAAGAATGGTCTCGCTAGATGCTGCGTCTGCAAAAGCAATCATGCCCGAGAAGAATTCACGTGGAATGTGTCCACTTATTGACTATCAACACCGGAAAGTGCTGGTCCCATGGAGCCCCCGGTGGCAACCCTCGGAGACATTCGACCAAACCGAACCAAGTTTCTTTTTTATTGCTTTTATTTCATAGCTTTCGCTCGACTCGTTTAAGCGAGTGCGTTTCAAGTTCAGCTTTATCTAGTTTTCAGTATAAATTGAAATATCTGAAGGGTTTTGAATGGGCTTGGTGCCGGATTACGAATTTGGCAATGGTCTGACAATGTAAAGTAAATGGAATTCAATCCTCACAAGGCGATAGAACATTCCGAGTTGGCCTTCTACTCAATACTGTAAGAACAACTTGATAGACGAAAAAGTTCCTACACATACAGTAGACTACTGTAGGAACACGTAGAATCATTTTGTCTACCCTAACTTTGCTTAGATTTAGAGAAACAAAATCAAAGTTAAATGAGAAAAGTTAATAGCAAAAAGTTGAAATCCAATCTTTTGATTTAAAAACTGATTTTGATTTTAAAATGTTTTTTTTTTGGTAGCTTTATATTTTTAATTCAAAACTCTTAAAGTTTGGTTTTTCTGTACATTTGCTAAAAATAAGTCATGTAGGTTGGAATTGGAGCTAAAAAATTAACAATCAGCCAAAAACCGAATTGACTATGAATTTTAATTATGGTAAAAACCTCGGAATTTCTATATGTTTAAGATATGGGTCATTCGGAAGCCAAACTTATTAACTCCATGAATAAAATGAATGATGTTTCAAACTTTGATTTTTAAATTTTTGTTTGAATTATACGAATAACTGAAATAAGTATTTAGAGAATCATTTAAGAAGGAAAAGTTAAACAAAAACAGAAATTCGTCGGTAAGTTTTGGAAAAGTTCAGCCTTAACCATGTGATTTGATACTGAAATGGAGACATTCACGAAAAAATCAGTTTGGCTTCTGAAAGGTTCATATTTTAATCAGGAAACCTAGAGAAAGGAAAAAATGTTAAAATTGATTGAAGCATGACAAAATAGAATGTGTTAGTTGGCTTTGACATTTTGATCATCATGTGAGAGAGTGTTTTGTTTTATCATAAAATTTCCCATCACCAAGTTCTTTTTCGGTTTTGCACGATTCACGTATTTTTGTGGTGTGTTATGCTTAATTCTTGATGTCAAGCAGAGTGGAAATTTTCGTATTCCAACTTGAATTCATGCAAAAAAAAGTCGCTTTTCGGAGATCACCGCATAAAGATTTTTCGAGGAGACAAGATGTTGAGGATGAATGTGAATTTTCAATGTTAGGAATCATTGTTTTCGCATCTAGTTCAAGGATGTTGTTTTTCATTCTTTTTCCACATTTCCAAGTGACGTTGCAGTTTTTGACATTCATTTTGTCAGTTTTAGTCTTTCAGAATCATAGAACAATTTCAGGAAAATATCAATGACCTTCCTGGTAGCCATTTGCTAAAAAACATCACCAAAATTGTTGTTTCTTTTATTGAAATGCTGAATGTCAGTTTCATAACAAAAATTTGACTGTTTAGAGTGAATTCTGAAAGCATTTGTTAATATCGTTGTCCGCTCATATTACATCGCTTCTTGCAACGTCCTTCTCCGAGCGTTTTATTGTATTTTCTATTGTGGTATTGTCAACAACATCAGGCTCAAGTTTTGAAGGGCATGGGTTAACGAGAGCTTTGAGGTTTTATCCACCATTGGTTCGTCCCCTGTATTTAGGAAACTTTTGCTACACAAACTTTTACAGCAACTTTTAATTTGCAATTAAAACCAATTTCCACCGATTGGCTGGTGTTGGTGGTGTACAAAAATCTGAGGCTTAAGGTTGCTGTGGCCTGATACAAGCTCAGCATGCTCTCTTTGAAAGGACTGTTCCACAAAGCATGTTTACTTGTTGAACAGTGGAGTAAGATAGACAAACTAAGTTACTGAGATTCTGACAAGCCTTAGTGAACATTCTTTTTAAGGTAAAATACTATTATGCCAGCATGCTGTTTTTTCATTAAGCACCAACAAGCATCGTCACCAACTCAATGAGTTGTCTCAACTCACAGTACGTAACCGAAGAAGATTGTGTATTGGAAATCAACTTTTGATTAGTCGTACTTTCTATACCTCCAGTTTTACTACAACGAACTGCTTGAGTGTTGCCTTATATCACGGAGTGATGAATTTTATTCTGTCAAATCTTTTTTTTTTTAATGTGTGGAGATTCATTTTGAATGTTTTTTTAAATTGTAAAATCGGGTATCGGGATATAAACTATATACTGAACAAGACATTAAAATATAAAAGCCTACAACTATAAATTTGTTTAAACACAAGTAAGCTACCAAGTATAGAAACAAAAATAGCGCCTACATTGACAAAATAAATCAACTTCTCCAACGTTTCGTTCTTCTTTTTTTCCGAAGGGCTTGATCACGGATACGGAAACTACATCATACATAAAAAAAAACAAGACAAAAACATAAAAGAGACAACAGACATAAAGACAACCACATTGAAACTCAACTTTAGCATCAACTGCCAAAACTGAAAGCCAACTCCTACTGCCCCTCACGCGCCCCATAAACTGGGCAAACATTTAACTTCCAAAAAAGCTCTAAACCAACCAAGCTCAAACAAAACACCAAAAACCCCCCAAAAAAATGTTTCTCTATGTTTGGTAGTTTGCTTACTCGTGTTTAAGTTTAGGGTAGGGAATTTAAAAAAAAAATAGAAATTTGTCATACAGTTGCTTTAACAATTTGATAGGTTTGCAATCATGGCTATTAAATGTTGAGGTAGGTGTTTGGTTTTGAGAGGCGCACCAACTACCCGAAGGCTTGTCATATGGCGCCCACAACAAAAACCAAATATTGATCATACCCTTATTATTGATATATGGTTTTGGATTATAACATCCTACGAATAAACATAGGATAATTTTGTATAAAAACGCGCATTAGAGCTTATTGCCTCAAGTGACTCGAAAGCTTGTATTGGCTAACTGATATTGAAAACTGCAGATGGTTCAGTATCACCATGGAGACGAATCGTGAACAAAAGCACTTTTCTAGCTCGTTGATACCACTTAAACTTTCCTATTAGTGAAATTTGCTCTCCCAACATTTTATGGTGTCTAGTTCGTGTTCAAAAGTTAAGAGGGTGAACTAAAGATTTATCGTGAACGTGAAGCTAATTCAGCAAGACAAAATATAAAAAAATGAAGTGACGATTAAATGGTTGCAATATTGAAAAATCTTTACAAAGTTTTGATTCTTTGGGAGAGCAAAAGGTGTAGGCAGCAATCAGAGACTGAAGCTTAAAATGGTCCGAGTCCCCTCGCCTCGAGATCTCTTGCTATGTATCGATCAGCTCTTTCCACCTGTTCTACACGGGTCACTGCTATAGTTTAAGGGGAAAGTCATTTAAATGAGATAGGTTGAAAGTGGACAACCATGCCAGTCTGCCCTTGGTGTTCTATCTTGCTTGGTTGGAGTGCGTTGATATGGGGCTGATAAAGCTAGCGCTGTGGCAAAGAATGAATGTTTACCCGAATTCTCTCGAGAAATGAATGCTGAAAAATAACAAAGTAAAAGAGTGGCGAACTGGATCGATGACATCAATTTTTTTTTGTATGTCGTGCTTTTAATTTTTCTTCATTGAAATTCTGAAAAATTTACATACACGTATGATAGCGAAGAGCGTATCGGTGCATTGAAGAAAATATGAAAACTGAAAAATGAAAAGGTAATCGATGATGCTAGAATTTTATGTGGCATTCCTATCGCAGTGACCGTTTTTGTTTTGCTTGAGAAAAGTAGCAGATGGTTGTTTTAAAGGAGTTGCCATATACGTATAGTAAGATGTTTGATAACTTCATTTTAGAATTGGATCGTTTCCCCAAAGAGATTCGGCTTGTGTAATATTTTTATTTTTCTTCTCGCTTTTGCTCGAAAGTTTTTTGCAGTAATGTAACTTGCTTTAGGGAACGAATGAAATTGCAGTGAAATTACGATAACGGACTAGCTGAAATGGTTGGATGGAATTTTTTTTTCTGGGAAAATGTAATGTTCACCTACTGTAACAAAAACATCTGCATCTTTAAAATTCACTTTGTGTCCTATTTGAGTACTGTATATGAAGAGACAGAATGATGAGGCAATTACAGTAAAAGCCTGTGTATGGTATGGTTGGAAGATTGGATATGCTGGTTAATCCAATATTTAGGACGAATTTTGTCGACATATTTCTCTAGAGGAAAACGAAGCAGCACATAGTAGTCAGTACGAAGCAAAAAAAGCAAAGAAATTGTTATTACGGCAGAAGTGAAATTTTCATATATCGGTTATTTTAGTTTCAATTTTTTAGTGCCTTAAAATCTGAATAAAAGTCGAATCTTTTCCATAAATTATGAAGTGGCAGGTCATGAATCATTTTAATGTCTGGGGGATTTTTTTCTCCAATCTCGGCAAGGGAACCATGAGTGAGGGAGTCCCTGGTAGTGACAGTAACAAACAGTAAGCACGTTTTTCCACCATGATCAGATTTCTGGTCTTGCTGTGATTCGGAACAAGTTGGTCACTTTGGAGTAGGACCAAGTTTATCACGTAGTAGCATCTCTCGGAGGAAAATATTGCACGTTTCAATCACAACTAGCGTCTGTGGGAACGACCGGAGCATTAACCTCTTGGAGCAGTTTTCCAAATCCTCCGATAGACCCTTAACAAATAGCAGGCTCTAAGCTGTGATGGATGAAGCTCGCGAAAGAACCTTCGCCAATCCGGAAAGAAGAAAATCAATAATCGAAGGCCGCTAACTCTTCAGTATCCCTGACGTTTTTATTACCACTAGATCTTTCAGGTCGAAGGTGAAGAACGCAAAGCACTCGAGGCATTGATTGGATTAGGGAAGTGTGAGCCAAAGACGCCTAACGGTGGTAGGGGACAAGCAAACATTCAGCGAGTAAATAGCGTTGGCCAAGAAAAAACTGAGGTACTGCACTGCAAATGAGCACGCCAAACATTTATTTATTTTTTTTGTTCATGAGGGGTTCAAATGAGAAATGGAGAGACATGGGACTTTATATAAATACGCTTGGACAAAAAATATGGCGAGTGAAAGAAAGCTGAACAACGCTAATGCTCTAAGCTAAATAGTACAGGACTACACTTGAGCGGAGCTTTGAGTGAACTTTCACTACATTTTCTGCATTTTATTTTGTTTACCGATGGCTTTTGAAGGCCTATTTGAATTGTTTTCAGTCAACATGGTGATGTTTGTATGAATTTCAAAATGTGGTAATCTGTTAAGCTTAACATCTGTGTTGTCCATGTGTCATTATTTGCGAAGGCTTGACCTATTACACAACAATCTCGATTGAAGGTTCCATAATAAAAATTTCCCGTATAAGTTTTAAACGTCATAGATAGGAAGTTTACAGCGTTTTTGTGACGTCAATCGCATCTGCTTTACACTGGAATTGTCATTTGGAAATGACTTATTTTCGAACGAGTTGCCAACTTCGACACGTAATGTAATGCCCCTACATTTTTTCTCAATAAATATACAGAATATTTTTAGATTTAGAACGTTACATTCTGTAGAATTACAGATTTTCGTAGACACAGTGCAATACTATTTTTCTAACAAGTCGCGAATGAGCTTGTGGAAAATTTCTGGAAAATGCAAGTTTCTTTGAACTCAGTCAGCCTGTATTTTCATTATATTTTTTTAGCTCTGGAAATTATGTTAAAAAGCGTTAACACTGACTCAGAGCATTCGGAACATGTGGTTTTGGAGGCAATAATCACGATTTATTACTCGACTACTACCATCTTAGAATGTTCCTGGAGGGAGCGCGAGTTAGTAGATAACAGCTTTGTTAATATCAAACTAATAGGGTGTGGTTTCTTTAGCTCGGTGACATGAATTGGGGTGTAAATTCTCAACCATGTAATAGGTTTGGCTCGGGTATCCTCATTGTGGTGCTTGAGGTGACATTTTGCTATTGTTTTTTATTGTCTTTTTTTTTGGTTTCATTTAGAAATTTACTTCTTAGCTTGCTCATTTGAGGAGTGCAAATTATTGGATTTCCAAGTAGGCGTTATGAGGCAAAATAATTTTAAAGGTTGACATAATAGCAATTTTAAAGTTGAACATTTGGTTTAGTTACATGTTGTTTGGACAGTTTTATTAACTGCGTTAAACAACACAAAGAGGAGCTTACTAAAGGTAGAAAGGCTGCTTTTGCTCATCACTTAAAGTCTGTCTGTCGATTCGAGCCAATTTTATTGACTTGTAACAGATTATCGTTCACCTTTATCGGAAACTGCAGCACCGCTCATGTGTCAATTGAAGTAATTCCACCATCAACGCTGAAAGAAAAATCCAATGGAAGACTTCTGGAAAGAGGGAATTAAAGCAATCCTCTGGCCTGTGACTTGTGGACTCTTGATAGTAGGTAATTCCAATTCATGACACGATACTGGTCCTGTAACGTGACCAAGAGTAGACTAACAGCTGCTCCAATGAAATTGTTTGTTGGGGGAAATGTCTTCATAACGCTTACGAGTTAACGGAGTATAGGCTGATTGCATCCCTGTCAAACCATAATGCGGTAAACACTTTGTCATCCTCAATGGCTAGGTAGGAGTGCGTGCTGCTTAATTTGAGTTTTATTGACGACATAAGTCAGCATAAAGTACAATAATATTGTTAAATTGAACATTACACAAACAGAGCGGAAATCCAGACACTGGGAAAATACCTATTGTATTTGGTTCTTTTTTAGACTGTTTAATTTTATTTATTTATTTATTTTGAGTTGGACGGTTCAAAGAACCAGAGATATAAAAGAAAAACAAACAAACTTGATGGACAAAAATCAAGAGACATAACAATAAGTAACAAAAAATAATTCTTAAAATGATAAAAATAAATAGATGGAATACTGTATCTTCTGGGGTCAATTTATTATTCATCTATTCAATTTTATGTTTCAACTACTTTGAAATGAAATTATTGACATAAAATGTGAATGTGTAATTGGAAGCAGTTTGCCCAATGGCAGAAAATATAGCACATTAAACATAAAACATGAAATGTCATGACAACACAATAGTGAAACTTTAAACTTTCTTTTTATACAATAAACTTGTAGTAAGGGTACTATAGAGGGTAATATAAAGATTTTTAATAAGAAATGGTGTATAAAGCAAATTGTCTTGGCTGTTTCTAGAATCTGCACCTGCGCATACTCACTCAGATATGCAATCCTTGTGAGGGCTTCCCGACCATTATTCAGGTGTAGTGAAACGAATAAAGTTGTTATAAATTGACATGTCAAACACGTGGAAGAGAACAGTTCGATACAACGGCAGACCACATACTGCTGGTAACCAACTGTCTGTGGCCCCCACCAACCCCTAAGATGGTTTCATTCATATCCATTTTTTAAAATAAAATATAATTAAAATAATATAAACATTGTTTTATTATTAGTAAGGCTCAACTAGCTTATTTGTAGACTACAAGTGGCAAAAGCCGTAGGATCATTTGTTTTATAACCTTTTATTCGGTTGGCGGTTTAAGGAGAGTGAAATAGTTCGTCCTCTTTGAGCAAGTTTTTTGGCGAGTTCTCAATGACCTACAAAGCTGAAATTTTGAGCTTAGACATAGCCCGTGGGACATTTTGTTGTGTTAAATTTTGACCGATCCATGTCATGTCGTTTCGAAGAAATTGACACGTCAAGTTGGTTATTCGTTAAGGTTTCTCATAGAGTGTTGCTGAGTAAAATGCTACATATACAGCCAAATTACACCATTGTTTTAAGTCAATAGAAATACATATCTATATAAATATACCGGTGTGTTAAGTATAGTTTACTACATATACAAGTAGTCATCTGAATATCCAGTTATTGTTGCGAATCCTTTGGCATAAATACTTAACACAAATCAACAAAAATTATGTTTCCACGTGTTTGTTTCAAATTGTTTTAAAATTTGGTTTGCAAACGAAAGAACTGGTATCCTTTCACATTAAAAGGTTATAAATCAAGTTTTTTATATGTACAGTACTTGTTTAGGCTGAAAGTTACTTTTACATTAATTTATTTCACCGTAATCTTGGGAGTTATGGTTATAGTATGACTAACAAATTTATAAATTATTCAATACGTTGTTAGTTTAACAGGTATCTAGAAAGTTGCAAAGAAACTTGGTTAACGTGATGTTGAAAAAACGCCTTTTCCTAGTGCATTTTCCGCCAATAAGAGTTGCTGAACGATCCGACAGTGTGAAAATGCAGTGTGAAAATTAAATTAAAGGCCTCATTGCGGCGTGAATTAACTTTCAAGCTGTACATCACTCATCGGATTTAAGCACGGCACATTAAATTTTTAATCTCAAAATCAACACGAATATACACGTGGATGATCCCCACTAACTAGATTAACATCTACCCTTCTAACGATCACCCATCTAATACGGAATAAAGTGCTGGTTCCTCCTAGCCATGCTAAATCATCTTGTAACACGAAATCAATGTTGTAAACCTAAAACTCGAACTCACCGCTTTGACTTTGGTTCGCAGAAGTTGATTCGGTGATTCACTGGTGTAATATAATGTAAGGCCACGCTGGTGTGCGGTAGTAAAAGCCTAGGATGGTTTAGGCAATCAATATTCAGTGTACATTAAATTCTCATTCATTTCATGCGGGCGTAAAAATTTTCAATGAATGTCGGTACGTGCTAGGAAAGTTGAAGTACGCAATGGCAAAAGTAGCCTAAGGAAGGACGCATGAATTTCAATAGAAGTTTTATCAGTTTTGGCAAAATTCCTACTTTTACCATACCTAAAGCTTAAACCGATCTCTATGCAGCTCTAAAGTGATAGTTAACCAACCGGTTACTCGAGCTTCACTTGTTTTAATGTGGAATTGTGCTTCATGTTACATGTTTTATTCAGATTTTCATTTTTTTGTTGCACAGTATATGGTAAAAAAAAACAAAAAAAATCCACAACCTCGTTGCAATATAATCCGGCAATTATGTTATCTTGATACGTCGTACTCCTATTTTCTATAATTCCTTTATCATCCCTTAAAATGGTTTACAGGGCAATTGGTTGTTTTTACAGTTTGTGTTGTCATGGTGTTCATTCGGCTACTTGTTTTTTTTTCTTTTAATTTTGTTAAGAATAGGCTTCCAGTAAATTATGTTGGAGCTTATATAATTATTTGTTGTTTTTTTTTGTTTTTTGTAAACTTTTCTTGAGAACCAAAACAAAAACGTAGCAATTTCACCCAAATAAAGGAGCTATTAGGTTTCGTCCATAATGTACGCAAGAACGATACCTACTTTTAGCATGGTCAGTGCTGTACCTCAACTCACTTGATACAATTCAATTCCGAAGTACTTCGTTAGGGATGGTTTAATAATTTATAATACACTGTACTCTTTTTTTTTTTTAAATTGATAAAAACACTGATGAAACGCTGTGAAATGCAAGCAATTCACAATTGCAATTGCTTTTTGTGAGTGTGATCGACAGCTAGAATTCATCTAAGATTTCATTTCAAAGGGTTCGCTTTCAAAATGTTTTTGTTAATTTCAATGGCGAGGTTCTTGGAAAAGTACTATGAATGAAAGCACATTTGAATAAAGGCGAAACGAACATCCAAGTGTGATTTAAGTTCATTAAAATGTTTTACTTCGGTAGATTTTAGCTTTTTATTTAGCAGGATTTTATTTTATTTTATTTTTTGAGCAGGCAGCACTTGTAGAAATTCTGTTCCACACTATCCGTTTTCGAGGAACTTTAAAATTTTTTTTTTTGATTGAGCAATTGAAGAGCTTATTTCCAAAACGTCTTAAATTCAAACACACAATTTTTCAGGAAACAGGATTTTTTATTTATTCGGCTATACACTTTGTCTATAAACGTGGTTTTTAAGAGTACTTTTCAGTAGGAAATAATAAGTTTTGAGTCTTAAAAATAAGATATTTGGTATTAGCGATGCACAGATAGTTGTCAGAGCCTCTTATCTCAAAAATGATTAAAACGAAGATAAGACGTTTTGGAAATAAGCTCTTCAATTGAAGGCTTGCCCGGAATAACGTTGCATGTAACAATTCATAGTTTTCAGTAAATGACAAAAGAAGTATTCAGCAACACACTGACTGTCACCCAATTAGGTGCCCAATTTCGAAGTGATATATGTATGTTTTACGCAGGTATAGTTTTGTCTATTGACAGCACTAGCTAGACCCATCTATGAGGCACAGTTTTCCATAATAATCTCAATATTGAATTTTTGTAACATTCAAAGTATTCCGAGCAAGCCTTCAATTGTTGATCAAGGTTGTATCTTGAAACAAGTTTTTTTTTTAATGAAGGTTTTTTTTTAAAAACCTGATCTATGTAAAGTTAAATTAAAAATTGAACTAATGGAACCCTACGGCCTCATACAAATCTGATTTCCTAATGGTCTAAATGAATTCTATATTTTGAGTAAAATGAGTCAGATAGGCTCTTACCATTTGATGACTTTGTTATTCCATGAACGTTGACTGCAGCAGCAAAATCCATTCCAAAAATACTTTTGTTTTAATATCGTAATGAAATCGATATATAAATGTAGAGGTAATCGATTTGGAAACTCTTCTCTTGGATCTAATTTCGCTCGGATTGTTTAATCTCCAAACATATTATAATTTCTTCTTAGTTCTATTTGGTGCTGTCGATACTTTCACATCCTTCAAGCTTGATTTAATCAGTAGACAAAAAAGATTGAAACATTTTTTATTTGTTTGCTTTTCATTCCGTTTGTTTTTTCTTCTTATGAAATAAGATTTTCATTTATGTTACTTGCTATAATACATCTGGTAATTGTATAGCGATCCACGTGTTGGGAACCTTGAAATGAGCTGATTGTGCATTCGAGCCTTGCTAATGAAACTAGTCGAAGTTTCTGGGCGAATGGTAATACCCACCCGCCATTTAACATTGAGTTCAGTTTTCACGGTCTGGGGTTCAGTTCTGCTATAGCCTACACCTACAGCACTCGCCACCACACTGATTTACACCGCCTTTAGCATAGTGAGCGATGGTGCTTCTTTATTTAACAAAACAAAAGTAAAACATAAAATAAAACCATGAACAGTATGTGTGTTCCAACTAAGTGAGCATCATACTAAGCAGCATTATGTGCAACAACAAATGGAAATCAACAACAACAAAAAAAAAGAAAACATTGAGGTAGTAAAGACGTCATGTTGGAATCGAAAATGAAATTAATAACACGTAAAACCGCACCGAATGATTTAAAGAAAAAGAAGATAAAAAATAGAGACCGCAAAAAAATGTGGTATATACTTTATGAGAAATTCAATACGCTACATCGAGCACACGCGCCCCTCTTCTCGCCTCAGCGGAGGACAGCTAGCTCGTGGCAAATAGTTGTGGTATTTCCTAAGGCAAAGGGTCGCAAACGTCGAGTACCTACATTGGGTGTGTACATCGTAAATTGGCGATTTTTTTTTACAATCGTGGAAGATTTACAGAAGTATTTAGTTTTTTTTTACTCGGACAATATTGCTCAACGAATTACCTAATTCATATTGATTTCAGTAAGCTGGCAATGAGACTATTGAAAATTGCTCGTGGCTGTTTGAATTTTTTATCCCAAACACTGGGATAAATGTCATTATAGATATCGAGATAATCCAATAAAAACTGTGCGGAAATAATGATGGTTCTTAATAGCTAAAGACTTAACAATTGGATTAAGTCCAACCCGAGTGCAACTCCTTCTCTGTGTAAAGTAACATTTCTACTTAATAGTTAGTTGTGAGATAATTTTAATTTATTTTTTTCGTGTTTTTTGTTGTTGCCATTAAGTTGATGGTTTTCGTTGCGCAGTTTATAATTTTTACACCACATACATTAGTGCTTTGGAGTCTGACACCACGGGGCAGGTTTTCTCGGGGTTCTCCCGTTTTCTTCTGCATCATAAAACCCTATTCCATCATCATCTCATCATTATTTTCTGTACTTTTTGAGTTCAATAAAATCTGAGAGCCAAATGACAGCCGTAAGGCTAGTGAGTTCTCTCGTTAAACTCCACGTACCTACATTAGCGCTATCGTCACTTATTAAACAGAGAACGTGCTTGCTGATTTGCCTCATGAATGCTCCGAGATGAATGGAGCACAGGGGTTGCGAAATCCAGTCACGAAAATTATCGATTCACTTTATGACAAGAAGAGTCTTTCAATCCATTCGGTTCATAAACTTCGTATAATGTCGATCTTAATATAACCCATTTATATTCTCGACAGCGCTTCGAAATGATGTAGCAGAATTTTCTGTTAACAACACAGCCTAGCAGATGCTTGGGTTTTTCTTCTTCTTTTTCACCCACAATCTTTGTACTGCATCAGTTCTGTGTCCTTTTTTTTTCCTTCACAACTGAGATAGGGAATGACTGACGGCTTTGGCAATCTCGCATTCGATACCTACAAAAGAAAAAATAAACAACCTTTCGGTCGACCTGAAAGTGTGTTCATTGTGGTACCTACGTTCAATACAAATCGGTAGCTTTGAGGCAACTTCATCGGCAGTTTCAATTTTTGATTTGAATTCACGTCATGGTTATGTGGTTGTAATGGAAAAAATATATATTGGAGTGGGCAACAATACTTGAAAGATGCGTGGGTTCTCCTTTCATCGCACTCTTGCGAGAGGTTTCTTCTTCGGAGTAGGGGTGTGTGCTCAACACTCCCCTACATAATAGCTAATGGACTGAGCGCCACCACGGAGCGAATGGAATCACTACGCGGGCTCCTTGGCCCGCGCTTTCATTTCTGTGCTCCTGGTGGTGTGAGTTCTACTGGAGCTCTTGCACTCTTTGGGTTGTTTAACCAGCAGCTCTTGAAATTCACCACAGCCAACAGCAGGGTGGTTGTTGTTGGTAGAACCGCATATTTGCTAGTGCCGACTTGACCATCCTCCGATCTCTTCTTCTTGTTGCGGTCGAAAGGGTTTTCGAGTTGACGTGCGAGACTTTATGAAGTGGTAACAGCAACTTTGAAGCGGTCGGCTATTGACTATTTCTGGTAAGATGAATGTACACGCAAAAAAATGAGTAATGTTGGTCCTTGATGAAGTTGTCGTTTAAATGTGTCACTTGATGGATGCGCGAGATGCTGGAGCGAAGAAAATGACTTCCGCACTCTAGATTCTTGGAGTTTGAAAGGATTTTTTATTTCGGATACATGTCAAAGGATGAAGAGCATTCATTAGAGGAGTGGGTTTTTCCGTTTGATTTCAAACTTCTTGAAGAAAAACTAATTGGAAATGACGATATTTAAAGCATGTCTAATAGTTAAGATTGGTATGTAGATTCCATTACTTTTTTTTATGTTAGGAGAATTGCATAACTGAAAAAAAAAATTAACTTCGATGCTCAAATTGATGTGCTCGTAATTTCACTAACAAAATTAATTTTCTGTCGTTTTCGTGCGGTGGTTTTACATAAAGTACGCTGAAAGCTGCATGGTCTGGTAGTTGGTGAAGCAGAACACTTTAAACGGTACGAGCGTAAAAACTTGTCATTTTGCTTTACTACATTGTTTTTAAAGGAAGAGAACTTTTGAAATTTATGATAGTGTTTTCAGTTGGTTTGGTGTTTTTTTTTTCCGAACCATGCTCATGGTGCTCCTGCTCCGCCAATTTATAGTTGTGCTTAGAATTTTTTTATGGGGTGGTAGTTAACTATATTTATAGGAAATAACGATTGTAAATTGAAACATGTATTTCTGAATCTTAGTTCCAAAATTTTTTAATCTAATGGCTTGCAGAGTATTGTATCGTATGTTCGAATTTTTATAACTAAAAAACTCCAATCTGTGTGAGTGCGTTATCGCCTTTTTATTGTTGTTATTATTATGCTGTGTTCATTGTTGTTATTATTATTATTATTATTATTATTATTATTATTATTATTATTATTATTATTATTGTATGAGGGGAACGTGGGAATGTGTGTAGTCATTTGTGACCTCTAGTATGAAACAAAGCTAAAAGTTATGTATTGCATGTGATACTCTTTATCATACCACCAGACAATACTGTTTTTCAGAAAACAGCAAAAGAAATTTCAAATGAAATTTAAGTCACTTTGATGTCTGTCGTAAACAAACAACAAAACATAAACGTTCAAATGAAAAGACAAACGTTTCGGGTTAAGGTTTCCAAGAATGTTAATGTAGCTTTTATTGTATAAAACGCTTTACTTGTGTCTTAGTTCACTTAGAATCGGCCGTAAACTAAAATAAAAAAATTCGAAAACTAAAATAAGCGTATTTCATAATAATTATTTTTTGTTTTGGAACAAGAATTTTATAGCATTCATGCATGTTGTCAATATAATTCGTCTTATTTTTTATTCACTAAGATTTCCATTTGTTTCATATTTGTCTCGGTCTTGAGCAATAGAACTATGTATTGTTGTGCAATGACTTACGACAAGTGGTCGAAGAAGAGATGTTGTAGAAATTGGTCGAAGTGATTTTAGATTTGCTATGAATTTCAAAATGACACATTCGTAGCATTTTTGTTTATTTAATATTGCTTAAAATGTATGTCATATGTTTTGAAGATGATATAACAGTAGTTCTTCAGTGGGGGTCTTAAACTTTGCTCATCGAAGACCACGTCAGATGCAACGTTAAGTCGATTATGTTATGTGTAACTAAATTTTTTAATATTTGAAGAAGTTTAACTTTTTTTATTTTGGTTAAAATTTCAAGGTGTGTTTTTAATGCATCCTGTAAAAACCTCCTCTCACACGCAAGAGTTGCGTGATTTTAGGCATGACAACTTTGGCAAGTGGTTGTCAACTGTGGCGTTAGCTTCTTCTCTGATCAATGAAAACTGGTTAAGCCGACGTCACAGTTGTCCACGAATTACTCCACTTGTCATGACTTGCCACACCAAAATTGCGTGTGTCAGGTGGCCTTAAAAATCTTTTGTTAGTTTTTCTTCAGAAGTAGGTAGGTATTATTGAGATTTTAACGTGCGCACGTACCGCCTTTAGATTTGTCATATAGCGCACATAGACTTTAATTTATAAAATCATACGATGCCGACGAGATGAGGATAATGGTGACGAGTTGGGTTTTTTTTAAAAGTATGAGGAAACGGGAGAACTTCGCGAAAACCTGCGCTCATGGTATCACACCCCACCCCAACCTGAATTTAATAGACACGGTACGTGTGGGTGTTTTCGTCAGAACAGACCCGCAGACACGAATGGACGCGTTTTAAATTCCCATTCTAAAGTAGGATATTCGGTAATGGATTCCCAAGTCTTAGGCAAATGGAATTCCAAGTCTTTCAGCCGACAATCCTAGCCCGTCTCCTATTCATAAGGTGAACAACTCTTTTGCAGGCTCTGTCTGTATGTTGGGTATTCGGCGAATTCCACTTTTTTAAAGAAAAGTTGGACGTTAGTACACTATGAATTCTGTATACATTGAAATACATTAGCTCTGTTTCACAACAACAACACCGAATCACTGTTACCAATCACTAGTGAGCGACATTTTGCATTAATAATTTCTGATAAGCTTTATTTCATTCTGATATCACATAGTGTTGTTTTTGTTCTAATTCAACTTAATATAACAATGTAATCTTAATGAAACAATTTGAAAATAAACAAAATTAAAATGAATGTAAATATTTAATGGTTGCAATACCCCATTCAGCCTTGTTAATTATCCCCAGCTAAAAATGTACCGGTACGTACTAAATTGATGTCCATAAAAAATTAACAAAATTCAAATTCCTCCAAGACCCAGAAGGCTGTATCAAAATTAAGTAAAAAAATTATTAAAAACTAAATTGTTAACAGCATTTATTAACAGCATCTACTCGTCATACTGTAACAAAAAAAAAGTACCGGTATGTTCTTTTACTTATGAAAAATATATATAAAAATATTGTCGAGTCAGTGCTCGTTTATAGCTCGTTTATTAAATATCGTTTATAGTACAGGAGATTTACTGCTTGGCATAAAGTAGATTATTTTAGTTAAAGTAGAAGTTATACCAAACAGCATACGATTGGGATATTGTTGTGTAAGATGAAGTAAACCAGTTAAGTTTGATGTCTTTATAAAGTGTTTTCTTGTTCGCATTATCGTGAAGAGTTACCTTTGTTTAACGAGGGTGGGTTGTACTAGTGTGTGTTAGTAGTTCATGGAAGGGGGTAGAACGTAAATCAGTGTGGGTTCAACACTTGTGTTGGTCTTGTTCATGAACAGGAAGATGCATTGGCTGGTAGATTGGACATAGTGTGTGGTTATCGAACTTGTAGTATTAGGCTTTAGACGCGCCTGTTCGCCACTTTCCATCTGGTTTTGTCAGATTATCATCCGATCCTTCCAAATCGAACAAGTTTTGCGCTAAACAGAGGATAGTCGGTTCGGCTCTAGACACGACTGTCAAAGATTCAGCGCGGTACTGGTTGCCATCAGCTCAAAGACAAGCAATTTTAGCTGACAGCGCGTGGAATTGTTCGTACGTTGGTTTGAAGTGTCTGAAGGCGATAGCGATCATCGACGCTAGTTGTGCGGTTTGTCTTAAACGTAGTAGGATCACGATTTTCCTGCAATGTGGTTTAGGAAAAGGTGATGATCGAAATGTCACGATGATGACGCATTTATTGTAGGTAAAGTTACTGCATCGCGACACTCGTTTGGCTGTAGCGTAATAGAAAAACAATTGAATGTATCGAGTTGTTCGCATCCCTCTCTTTATGACTTGAAGGATTTGAGAATAAGTTGACAGATTTCACAAGTCAAATAAAAAATTAAAGATTTTGTAATTCAGAGTTTGGCATTGGTTGTTATTCGGCTGTAAAAAACATTTTTTAGCTTTTTTAATCTGTAAAAGATCTGTTTATACAACTCTGACGAATGGGAGTAGAGAATAGGTTATGAGATTTTTTTGTGGCATACTTGTTTGTTTTTTATTTTTATCTATTTTTTTTTTTGGTTTGTTCTGTTTTGAGATCGGTTTTTAAAAATTTTTATCTGCCGCATTTCGAAAATTGTAGGCTTTTTTTCATGTAATTTTTTTTTGTTGATACATCTCTCATTTAAAATTAATCTTTGAAGTGGAACCATTATTGATCTTTTGCGAAGGACAACAATTTTTTTAGTTTGTTTTTAGCATCGTGTTTATCATTATTTGAATTTGATTCGTCCAAGTTGACTTTTTTTCTAATAAGAGTTGCACGGTTTCGCTCACAACTTTTAAATAGGTGATATCAAAAAGTCAGCGTTTGATTTTTTCTGTGACATTTATCTATATACGTCACATTATAAAGCTGGCTTTTTTGGCTCATAAGTTTTAATGTAGGCTACTTGAATACCTCCGCATACTGAAACAAGATTTCGTCTATATCTGATGAATTCAATTGGTGGTTCAAAATGGTACAAAACAAAAAGCTGTGTTATGATGTAATGTCGTGTTGTCAGTATATTGTTATCTATACGCGTCTATTATTCACGAACTTCGTACATCTCTCTCGTGATTCACAAGAAAAGATTCAACACTAACATAAATATTACTTGGTTTTAAAATTTACGAGCTGTCATGGTTGTTTATATTTTTTTCTTGTCATACACCTTGCGCTGTCTTAAATTAAATTTAGAAACTTGTAAAGAAAACTTTAATTTTATGGCACAAGTTAGTTTTAAATCAAATTTAAAATATGCATGAAGTAATTTTTTCTGTGCTTACAGGTACGTTTTTCTGTTGTAGTTTATTATAGGCGTATCCTATTTTTATTGTTACCTATTGCTCCTCTGGGTACGTGTCGATTTGAGCTCCAAGGTGTGTTTACACCAAAATTTTACTTATTGCTAAGATCTGTTTACCCTCTTCACGTACCTACACGTGTTGCGTAGCAAAATTTGTTTTTATATTTGAAAGTAATTTTTCACAGAGAATTGAAAACGTGTTTGGTTCAACAAGGTGTTGTTTGGTTACGAATAATGTATTAGGCTGATAACGAGTATCACTGAAGTCGATTCATTGAAAACGTGCAGAATTCGAGCTGCGAAAAGAACGTTTTCAAGTGAATCGTTCCAAGTTCATAACATAGTTTTAAAATGATTAACAATGAACCTTGGAGTGATGTTAAAATTGATATAGTAGAATACGTTGCATTTTTACTATTGGACCGTTGTGTGACAGTGTTATGTACTGTACAATAAATGGGAACCAAAATTATGACAGTTGCCATAACTGCTATGAAAAGTTAATTGGTATAAAATCGATAAGGGAAGGTGAATCTTGTTTAGTTTGAACGGTACTTGAATGCAATTATAGAAGATGCGTTATATGAAGTATTTCATTTGTATATTCTTATAGTGTTTATTTGTTTAAACTTTCTGTTTGAGACGATACTTGAAAGGTAGAATTATTTTTTAATCCCATGATTTTCATTTAACACTACTTTCAAGATGTGAGGTTAATGCAGAGGGGCGTTATGAATCTCAGGGAAGGAGCCTTGGGCAAAGAAATTTGTCTCTTTGTATCTTTTTCAAGCTTCACAAATGAATTACATTTGATAACACAAAATAAATTGAGAATGAATGTGAAAAAATCATAAAAAAAGACCTTGTTTCAAAACAAAATTTCAAGGTTGAGTGCCGTGTGGGTTCAGTTTGTGGTCTGACACCGTGGGGGTAGGTTTTCTCGGGATACTCCCGTTTCCTCCTACATCATGAACATGTTCCATTACTTTCTTCCTCATCTCATCATCGTTCCGACATTTTTCGATTTAATAAAATTCATGTGACGGCTAAATGGCATATCGTAACGATAGTCGGTGCAGTCCTTAAACTTCAAATACCTATCAAGGTGAAGTGATGACAAATAGTTTTTTCATACTTTATAAAGAAGTTTCTTACAGAAAATAAATAAATTCAGAGACCCTTGGAATTAAAGGTTATAATACACAGGTGCTTATTATTATGTTTATTGCCTCCACTGGATTAAATGAGAGTTATCGGTCATATGAAAACGACACTGCATGTATACAAAATGGAAATTTCCATCCGCACACTTGGTGAGAACTTCAACATTCGTCATGTACACCAAATTTCAATTACCAGTATAGGCAACCTCCGAATAACTGGATTATCTGTTACGTGTATGGAATAACATGGTGCTTTGGAATTATTGAACCATAATGCAAAATAGCTTGGTTTATCTTATTCACAGAATGAGTTAAGATTGATACGGAAAAATTTATTATTTAGACAACGAGGTGTAGGTTTATTGTTTTTATATAATCAGCTGAAAATAGTTGGCTCGATTTTATTACAAAATTAAGCTGCAACTTATGTATATAAAAAACATTCTTGTGGTTTTATTTATGTTGTTTTTTGTATTCGATAAGCCATGTCATTGGTTTTTAGGTAAAACAAATAAGTGTAGAACCAATGCAAACATTATTTTTCTTATTTGTGGAGTGCTATAATTTCTTGTTTAGTTCATGGCCAATGTAATGAAAGTGCTTCAATTTAATGATTTCCTACTGCACCCAATGGACAGAAAAGCATTCAGATGCTACTAACATAGAAATGCATATAATGCTAAAGAATGCTTTTGGTTTTCACACAAAAGTTGTTGTTTTTTTGGGGGGGGGGAGAGGTACACCTTTTTTATTGAAAGCTATATGATACTAGTTTTTATCAAAATATATGTAGAAAATACTAAACTTTGCGTGAAACGTTCCAATTCTGGCCCTCGGTAGAATTTACTATTCACTTAACCGTTCAGCATCGTTGTTAGCAAAGCTAATAGAATTGGGTATTAAAGTAGATGGTGTATAAGTTTTTTTCCGAGTGTGAGATAAACGGAAGTGATGAGGAAATCCAATTTGCAACGAAAACTCGTGCGTCGATCTCATTAAGAATGTTACTATTTGTATTTTGTTCATCGCTAGCAAAGTTTTCTAATCTACGAAAACGCATTTCGAAATTAGATTGGGGTGTTTATCCCAATCTAATTTAGGAATCCGGAATCATCAGCACGGTTTATTTGTACATACTTTTGATGCACTCGAAGGTTTGTAATGCGAGATTATTCATGGGTTTTGCTATTGAGGTTTTATTTTTGTTAAGAAAAGATTAATTTCGAAATACCGTATTTGGTCAATTCTGTTGGTAACTGTTTACTCTGTTGGTGTGCTTGTGATTGAGCTATCCGTAACGAGATGTAATGCATATGTACTCACCGATTGTATATATACACCATATACACGACTATTGAAGATTGTGTAGGAATAAAATTTTGTCATCAAGCGTAGTTTATAGCCAGGTGGAAGACCTTTTCAGTTTGTAGGAAACTTTAATGCCCAAGATGGTTGTCAGTGTTTGCCAGGCAAGAAGTATAAATATTAGATTATGGTACTAGAAATAAACTCCGTTGTTGGCACGGTAACCACATGGAGTCTAAAAGTAAACAGCGCGTTTGCACCCGTGTGTTGCTTGGCAACACTTGTTTTTGTTTTGACTCATGTTGGTATGGAAACGTACACAACTATACAGTAGGCCTGTAGTGAACTGATTTCCATCACACAGTTCATTGCTGTAATTTCTATGTACACATTCGCATTGTTAATGGTGAATAGCCCCATGCATCACTGGAGTTTGCCATAACAACGTGAGTGTACACAAAAAATGTTCCAGAGAGACATAAATAGCTCGAGGTAATTATGCTGTATAATAGTAACGAGTAGGGTATCATTCGTATTCTTGTCACAACCAGGTTCGCTAAGTGGTTGGTTGTCTTTACACTTTTTTAATGTCCAAACTTGTTTTTGTTTAGATAATATACGAGCAAAAAAATGCAACATTAAAAACAAAAGAACTGTCATCATCTGTATTCCGAGCGTAGGTTGCAGCGGAGAATCGAGTGATTCGATGTTTTTTTGTTAGTATCTTTTGTTAAGAGGGGCTAGTAATGAATTTGAGACATTACTACAGTAGTTGATTTTTCTTGTGAGATTAGTTGAGAAAGTAATAATGTAGCTACTCGATTCTGAGAATCCATCACATTTGGAGATATGGAAACTTAGTTATGAGTAGGGTTTTGATTCATTCAAAAGTAATTTTGTATGACACCTGTTTCGCAGAGGGTTTTGGTAACGGTTTTCAAATTGCTATTTGATAGGCTTGTCAGTAACTGGTGTTTTTCTTTAACAATGTTGAAATTCAATATTCAGGAGCGTGCGTGCAAAATTTTTTTTAACTTACGTGTTGAATGATAAATAATATATTGGTTATGGTTGATACTAGAAAGTAGGTTTAATTGAAGGCTTGCCCAGAATAACGTTGTAAGCGCCAAAAATTCAAAATATAAAGAACACTCAGTAGACTTGGTCACAACATGTCAACTTGACCAATAAAGAAAGTCGTCTACTAGAACTAGCAAATATTTTCTATAGAAAGAGGCTAATGTCTGGTGCCAGTGGATAAAAGAATAGGTATCTTTTTCAAAGTATCGAGTCATGGATGATAAGGACTTTATTTAAGATTAAACTGAGAGCGACAACGGTACATGCAGACTAAGTAAAACCAAAGACTCAAAAGTGTTCTACAGTCTACAGTATGCTTTTAAATAAATATAACATCCTATGAAAAAATACAACTGCGTATATGTAAATACACAGTTGTATTTATTCATAAGATCGATAAATATAAGATGATTTATTCATTTTAAAGCATACTGTAGAACACTTTTGTGTCTTTGGTTTTACTTTTTTGGTATTTACATGGTATCTTCCAAACGTTACTTCATCGAGAGTTCCTCAATACCAGTGTTTACAAAAAAGTTTCACGGAACATTGGATTTTAAACCAGCACAGTGAGTGGTAACATGTTTTTTCACTCTTCTCAGATGCAAATTTACCGTAAAAATATTTAATTTACTGTAGAATATTTTTTAATGCTAATCTTGCTCGTTACAATTATTGCACTAATTTAATTTGAATCGTGTTAATGAGTTTGCCATTGATTGCTTTTTCTTTCTATATCGGAACTTTACTCGGTATGTTTGCATGCCCTTTATTTTTAAACAATTTAAACCATTCTCTTAGTCACCTAGTGGAAGATTTTTGGTGTGATTTCAGCAGCTGTGTCTATAGTAACCAGGTACCGGATTTATAGCGAAACTTGTAGGCACTCCTCGTGTTTTATTCATTAATGCGATACATGTGTTGTTTAGTGATTTTGGTTTCATCATCACACAACAAGAGTAATGTTGAAAATATTTGTTCCTTCTTTTGGCATTGAGCTTTTCTTCCACTGAAGTTATTCTAGTTTTTCTTCATCAGGGCATTTTGAAATTTCCGAGAATGCTTTCATTTCTTCAATTTTAGTGAAAAAAACCTGGAACCTTTGTTCACATTCATCACTCAAACCATGTTACCATGAACGTGTTGACGACACACCGAGTCTTAGTAACATCTCAGATTTGCCTTGAAATAGAAAGATCATGTTCACACAACACAAGATTGGTTTAATGAAATGTTGCTGGCTCGTGGCTGTAATAGTGTTAGTTAGATCACAACATTCTAGATGACTGAATCAATGTAGTCTTTTTTTCTCTCTTACAGCCGGAAATCGATATTTTATGTGATCATTTTTTTCCGTTATTAAATGTCATTGTCTCGCGACATCCTTTACTACAAAGACAATCCATTTTTTTCTTATCTTTCTATTGGGGACAGATTCACCCCTTCGTCCTTTGTGGTTTGGGTTCATTTTCGTTGGCTAAGATGCTTTTTTTATGCTTTGCGCTAAAGTAAGTGCTTCGTTAAGATGGGATGAAAGTCATAATCCTTGTTTACTGCTCACTAGGTTCAATGAATTGGGTTTTTTTTTCCTTCGATTTCCACCATTAAAATAAAAACTAAGCTTTTCGGGTCCCTTAAGTGATAAGAATTCTCAGAAAAAGCGATTTTTTTAGTTTTCGATTTTAGGATTCTGATTTATGTTTTACGCCTAAACAGAAACAAGTCTCAAAAAAATTTACATTTTGATAGCTCGAGTTATAGGTCCTTGGGTCTTTCACTCGCAAATTGTCTTTGGTCTAATGCGATGTGTCATTCTAGTTGAGTAATGTCTCGAAGGTTTATTGGAACGTTGTCGTCGTCGCTTGTTCATTTCCACTTTGAAACTTTTTCACTATTATTATTTTTGTTGGAAAGTAAGATCTCACTTTTTGGCAGTTTCTAGTTTGTCATGAAGGATGACAAAAATAAGTTTGCATAATGGGCGAGTGAAGTTGAATTAGCCGTGCGATGGTGGTATCTTTCCATGTACTATATTAACTAGGAATTTTTGGAAAAACATCATTCGATGATGCATTCGAATGATCGTCGTGGTGATGCATGGCTGCTTCTTTGCAATATCGAAACGTTCGAGGTTCTTGTCTTTGGCATCACTCAGCTTTATCTAACGAACGAACGACGCGACGCTTCCGTGTGACCATGGCTTATAATAACTAATAGAAGTATACCCGTCAACAATGACGGGGGATTTTCTCCCATTACGCAGTTTGAAAGTTTGATACAACAACGTGGAAACGTGCTAATAATATAATATTGCAGTAAATCCACCAGCTCAGGTGAAAGGTCAGCGTGCCTCTGTCGAGTTCTCCGGGGTCATAACATTGGGTGGAAAAACGGCGTAAATCCACTTACGTCGTTATTCCTAAGAATGCTTCTATTGAATCGTTATAAACCAGTTTATAGCATGAAGACATTGGATTGCCTATAATTTTCACTTTCTGGAGCAAGAATATGGAACGCGACTATTGTAAATGTGAAATTTTTTGATTTCTTTCTTTTTGTCGCTTTACTTCTTGGTTGATTCACTCGCTCGCTTCACTTTCAAAACATTAGGAAACGTACTGATCTTTTGAAAAACGGCCTAAAGGTATTTATAAATTAGTACGATATTTGGAATAACGACGCAATTGCATTTTTAACTTAGCTTGTAACTTGAGCTTGTCAACTAAAGTGATCAGATTTTTTTGCAAAATATGTTCCTCTTTTTTATGAATATAGAGTTGACAATGTTTTTCAATATTAAATTTGAAGTTTTTTCGCTATTTTTCTTAAAACTACATTTTCTGAGTTACGCCGTTATTCTACCCAACTCCTCAATTAAGTGATTCGACAATTTCAAAAAGTGAGGCACATCATTCAATCTTTGAAAAATTCTCTTTTTTTTTGGTAGCTTGTTTTTTGATGTGATGTGATTCAGTACAATAGATACGTACATTAATTTTAAAATCACTCATTTGTTGAGTAATACTAGCTAAATCACATTTTTCGTAAAGCTTCGGCTATGTCAATCTTATCATCATCTTATTTTAAATTTACATGTTTCGTGACCTTTTATTCCAGATTTAATCGAATATATCATCAAAATTATATATAATAATAAATCATAATTGTAATACTTAATTAAACGTCACATTATTTAGTTTAACATTTTCAATATGGTTACATAAGAATTCTATGTTGCTTTAAATTACGTTCATTCTTTAATACGTATTATAAAAATCTGATTGTTATAATAATATAATTAACAATGCGACAAAATTATTTAATTTGTATTCAATAATCGTTCACGTAAACGCCAGATGATTGTCATTTATTAAATTCTTTAATTTGTAGTTTATCTATATTGAAGTTGTTTGAAGTAAAAGCCTTGCTGCCCGAATGGGCTTCTCTGCTGTACATTCTTGCACTGCGTGAAAACAACAATCCGGGGAGCTTTCGCGTCATTCCTATTGCGTTGCTTGGTTCGCTTCTAAAAGCTCAATTAAGCGTTATTTATTATTTGATGTGTAAATAATTTTGAGTTACACTGTTTAATTTTTAGCTAAATTTAACAACTTAACATTTACGTGGTTACGATGGACTCCGTGGTTCGCGGGGTTCATGTTGGTATCACACCGTACACAGTATAGTTGAAAACAACAATGAAAATATTCACATATTTTTTGGATGGTGGTTGTGTTATGTTATGTGTCAGTAATTCTTGTAAACCAATCGACATTGATTTTGTGCCGTTTGCTTGCTTAAATTGTTGGTTGTTTTAAAGCTGTGAATTTTCTGTTTGTAAGTAGTAAAGTTAAAGTACGTTCATTCTGTACTTTCTAATTATTCCAGAGGATAAAATGTTTGTTACGCTTCAATTAACCATCTAAATGGTTCGGGTGTAAATGCTGTTCGTGGAGGTTCTCGGAATTAGTTGAAGTATTCATTCGAATGTAGGCTGTCTGAAAGCTGCCAACTTGACATATAGGCACTAGTTGTGAGAAGTGTGCAGCCCTGTCTTAAGTTATAGCAGCGGTATAGAGCATTGAGCACAGAACCTTTCACGTCGAAAAACTTGAAAAGGAAAAAAAAGCGATGGGATTTGTGTTCCACCTCCATTCAACTTCTTTGCAACTTTTTCACCAGAAATGGCTTTGGTGTAGAAAGTGCACGTCGCCTTGTACCAAAAACATTTTCTCCATGCCAACTGCTTTCTGGCCATTTAGTTCCATTTCAAATGGGAGCGAGTAAAGCGAGGCGCTTACTTGCTGAGAATAACAACAATGCTATAGAAAACAGTTGCGTGGAAATGGATGATTGATGAACCATTTACTTTAATTCAGCATTCTGATGCAGAAACGAGGTTTAGCAACAGCATAGACATAGACATAGACAGTTGGCTGAGAATCATCTGAAGCTATTTTGTTTGTTGGTGTTTTTTTTTTAACCTACCGTTGTATGCATTTGGAGTACCCCTTTCCTTCAATTTACACTGTCAAATTAGCGCTTTTTAAATGTAACACCGTATTTGTTTTCATATCAAAAAGCTGTTATACGCTAAAAAAAAATTCCATTTATATTATGAACGTAAATTGCTGTACTGGTAATTGTCGTTCAAGCTGGGCATGCATTAGCTGACCGATTGAAGTCCTTCTAACACCACATATATATAGTATTTTGTTTGTTTAACATGACAATTATTAGTTAGTAATGTTGTAAATTAATTTATTTTATTATCACTTTTTTGATAGGTTTCTGGATTTTGGGATAGAATTAAGTTAATTTCTATTAATCCTTTGGGAAATCACTTTCCGTTCAGCGCTCGAGCTTTCAAGAACGAATTAAAAACTCTTAAGTAGCTATTGCTGCCTTTATAATTTTGATATTTGATATTTTTATTTAATTCCACATTCTCAGGTGTGAAATTTATCGGATTTGTTTGCTACAGCTCTTCAACTGAATACTGCGTGGTTACACTTTACTATAGTTTTGGTCTTTTATTTGGGCAGGTGATGTTGAATCTTTTTTAGAGTGCCTATATATGCAACAGCACTATGCACAAAAGCACTATGCCTGTTATTCTCAACCAACGACAACAGCACTATGCCTATGTTTGTTGCTAATGTTGCCTATATTTGAACATCATTTTTTCAAGTGAAGCATACTGATTTCATATTAGAGCCAATTTTACTCGGTAACCCACTCAGAATAAATCACTAACAAATTATTTGGTATTATTTAAAGAGGAGCAAAAGTGTAATTCTTAAGCTTCATTGTTTTCAAGAACTTGCAAAGTTTTTGCAAACATTTCAAAACACATTTTGCGTGTCATAATTCTAATGAGCATCATTTTTTTATTTAGTAGATAAAAATAGGAATCGTATTGATGCTCGGATTCCTTCACTGAGCTCATGAACGTTAGAAACTCTTTATTGAAATTCTTTTACTCGGTGTAGTATTCCATTTTTGGCTTCCGAGTGAAATTTTTTTTCTTCTAATTTAGCAGTGCTTTATTACTTTTTTATCCAGCAATATGGTGCCTTGTTGAAAATACCGAGGCGAGAAAAAAATCATAGCTGCTAGGGTGAAGTTCTTTCAGCATTGATTTATGGGGCAGGTTTTCCAATGGTTTGCAATAACCGATATTGAATGTGTTTGGAAGAGATTCATTTTTACCCAAAACAAGTAGTTACTACAAATTCTGACACAAGTTGACCGAACACCTGAAAAGTTAAATTTTTATTATCGTGGGGTACATGCATGCATGTGTGTTTGTTCGTATTTTTTTTTTGGTTGGTTAGGTTCCAGATTCCAACACAGGAGAACATGTACATTTGCGAGTGACTGCTTCCTAGCGAAAAACGCGCGTGCGGTCTTCTCAAAACCAAACTCGGAGAGTTTACCTCAGTGTAATATATTCAAAGATCTGTTGAGTAGTTACCTGTTAGGTGAAGTTTTGTAATGTGTCACGGAATAGGTTTTTCTATGAGCTGATATTTGCTGAAAACTGCCGAAAAAGCGGAACAAACATCATACATAATGAACATGGAAATATGCCATATTAGCGGAACCAAGTTCTATTGTACTTCACATGAATCGGTGGTCAACATTAGTTATATTATTTATCCGGCATTGTTTGGAAAGAAGATTGCAACATTTTATTTTTCTTGTCTTTTTTGGGGGGGATTTGGCCATTTCAATGATAAAGAATCCCATTCGAATAGGGTCCAATTTTATGTCTTTTTTTCTATTTAGTTCTTGAAGTAAAACTCGTGTAGAGAGATTTATGGATGCTAACAGATAAAAGAGGATGGTGTCATTAATGAGAGCGTGGTAGTAAACAGCAGAATGAAGTTGGTAAATGGATGGTGAATGTAAATATCGGAACGAATTCTGCAAAGCGGAATGATAACTGGTGTCCACGGCTATTTTTCATGTCAACCCCCATATGGGTTTTTTTTGTTTTATTTCATCTTCAACGTATGTATTGGGGGAAAATATGAAAATGGATTGGAGATCGATAAAATTTTTTTTTTGTCTTTTTATTTTTTGTTCTTTTATTTACATGAAAAATTCGTCTATTTTTTCCCTCAGTGAGTTTGGTAGGAATGTGTCGACACGAAAATCAATTGGAAAACGTAACTGCTGTAGTGCACTAGGCTTTGCACAATTGTATTGATAAAACTTGTTTAAGGTGTAACAGGAAGTTCGTGGTTGGAATTCTTTGATGCTTGGGGAATGTGTGCATTTAAAATTCATTAATTTAAAATTAAGATAATCAATTTTGGTGGTGAGATGTCAACTTTTTAGCCTAGTTGATGAACTTGTAAACTCAAGGAAAATGAAAGAAAATAGTAATTTATAAAATAAATTTTAAGTGTCTTATAATGCTTTTGCTTGCCTAATGTGAACCTTACTTTTTGCTTAGCTTTTTCAAGATTGGGTTTTTTCGCGCACACGTGCCTCAGCACTTAATTTGCAAAATATTAAGTTGTTGAATAACGATACGGTAAACGATCAGTGAGTTTCAATGTATTTTTTGGTTTTACATGCATACAGTATATACAGGTAAAAATAGACAGGAGGGTGCAGTATAAAGTTTGTGAACAAATACTTGTAGTTCTTGGAGTCTGATTTTGTAGCAGCAGATAATGACATATGTAATTGGAAAGCAACAAGAATGGTATTTCTTGTAATGAACGTTTCGTCGACAGAGCCGTTTATTAATGCTGTGTTTTTGTATCGAGTGATCAATTTCTACGGTACATGGTTTCATTTATTTTCCAAAAAAAAAAAAAAAAAATTTTGAGAGAGCGCGTTTTAGTTATTTTCGTTTATGGCAGCTGCCACCAACCTTTCATGCTCTGACAGCATTTATGAATTATCACCATCCAAAAAGAATATTGGCAGATGAAAGCTTGGTTACCCAGAAACGACGATGATGAACATGGTTAGCACAATGTGTGATTTGCCAGCTTCATTAATTACCCTATTATATTAGCCAGGGCGAAGCTCGATCGTTAAGAACCTCGTTCTTGCAGTTTCGAAGCAATGAAATTGCTTCATACGATGATCAAAAGAATTGTTGGCGCGCATCATTTGTTGTTGCTAAGTAACTAGACAAAGAAGTTTTTATCGCACTTTACTTGTAATTTTCTTGTTCGACGTTTTATTTTTTTCAGTCTAACGAAAAATTTGTCATGATCAAATTTTCTTTTTTGAAATCACTCCCAATTGTGTTTTTCATGGTGTAAGAAATGTGAACTACCACCTCAGGGGAAAAGTTACTTGATGACTACCTGTTAAAAAAATAATATCACATACAATTCACTTTTTTCACTGCCTCAGTAACGTTAAAACTGCGTCGTTCAATGAACATTTAATGAGACGTGGTAAGCATGAATAATTTTGCATAATAGAGTTGGACACCGATTCACACACTAGGCTTCGCTTTTCGGTGTTCCACTAATACGGCGGTTTCAATCTGTTCATGTTCAGCACTTGTTACACACTGTCGATGACATCATGCGCTCGTTCCAAGTTCATTCATTCATTTTACTTTGGTACTTTTTTAAGGCCTAGCTTTATTGCTCTAAATATGATCTTAGGCTCCTATTTATTATATCTATGCATTTATTTTATATTTATTTGCAAGTTTCGTATTTTAGCCGGGGGTCTGAAACTTATTCTATTACTTATTATTATTTTATTATCTTTATCCCATAGGCCATAGGGACATATAAACGGGACCAATTGCAAAATTGCAACAAGAGACAAACAATAAAGTAAAGAAACAAAAAAC
This sequence comes from Cryptops parisi, assembly GCA_034695005.1. Taxonomy (NCBI): domain Eukaryota; kingdom Metazoa; phylum Arthropoda; class Chilopoda; order Scolopendromorpha; family Cryptopidae; genus Cryptops; species Cryptops parisi. Next base: position 5,648 of record JAQIWH010000033.1, on the reverse strand, counting down.
AGATAATAATGGTTCTATGAGTTCCTATTGTTTACATAATGTAATGGCAACATTCTCAGACTCTGACTTGTGAACTGTAAATGTGTAAGTCAACATTGAACAATTATGGTTGCAGAGGTCGTTCTGACATTGAAAGAAACTATATGTGGTATTGTCGATAATCGATCGTTAGTGCCAATTGTTCGCGACATGGCTTGTTTTGGATGTATGGTACATACTGTTTGTTTTTTTTATTTTTGATTGATTATGAACGAACCCGTTTGATTCAATCTCTTAAAATAAAGTGAAGCTTCATTTTCATCTCTTTTTACAATTGGATTCATCAAAAGATGATAAATGTTGTGTCATGGAAACACGATGACGTCCATTGCGTTTTTCAAAAGCATCGATAGGCAACGTGACACATAAAAGTTTGGAAACCAATTCTTGTTTAGTACTTATTAATAACCCTTGATCTCATATTTACATCAATAATGAAATTCACTTTAGTCTGTTTTCACTTGATTTATCAGATTGAATTGTTACCTTTATTATTTTTGTAATTATTGATACTTTTGTGTCGTTTTAAATTTTCTGAAGTGTAATGTCTTACTTTGTCTGTTTATTTATTGTTCAGTTGTTGAACAACGCAAGACGATTTTGACAATGCAGTTGCAATCGAACCTAAGTTGAAATCGCCCACTGGCTCGTTACGATGGTTAGTTTGTCACCGCTCGATTCCCTCATCGACGACGAGTGCTTGCCCGAATGGAACTCGACGCTTTTCGAAGTTCCCGATCCGTTCTTGGCTTGCAACCTCAGCGAAGAGCTAAGTGACTTGCTGGCCAACCTGACCAACCACGTGCACTTTCCTATCCATTATCCGGAGTACTATTCGCTCAACTATCGTATCGTGGGCACGTTCTTCCAGACCTTCATCTTTTTTGTCGGTGTGCTAGGAAACGTGCTGGTGGTGTTCGTGGTCCTTCGAACTAGCAGCATGCTGACGCCGACCAACTGCTACCTGGGGAGCTTGGCAGTGGCCGATTGCATGGTTTTGGTCGCAGCTGTCCCGAACGAAATCGTGGCCTACTATTTGCTGGGAGACGAATGGCTGTGGGGTCGAGTGGGATGCGCTCTTTTGGTGTTCATGCAGTACGCGGGCATTAACGCGTCGTCGCTCAGCATAACGGCCTTCACCATCGAACGGTACATCGCCATATGTCATCCGTTGAACGCTAGAAAGATTTGCACGGTGAAGCGAGCCAAGATCATCATCACCGGAGTGTGGACATTCGCGGTGTTTTATTGTTCGCCGTGGCTCGTGCTGACCAAGACGGAACCACATATCGTGTTCGGCTTCCCGCCGAAGGAGAGGTGTACTTTTGCCCTTTCGAGGGATTCGTACCGTGGCTACTACATCGCCGACTTGGTCATGTTTTATATCATTCCTCTGATACTTTCGTGCGTGCTGTACGGCCTGATAGCGCGCATCTTGTTCGCCACCACCTGCACGTCGCCCAAGCTGCAGGGCCCCACGAATGGTTTCCGCAACAGAAAAATCGTCATCAATCCTACGAGTCACGCAGCATCTCGTAAACAGGTATACATTGGAATATTTTTCGTGACCATAAATTTTAGACACCGTAAATTGTGTGAAGTAACATTTTTGTCAAAAATGACCTAGAAGCATTTTCGAATGTGTTAGGTGCAAATAACGCATAATTTTAAACAAAACGACAATAATATTTTTTTAACAAAACAACACTATATGCAAAGATATCAGTGCATGAAGTATGAAGTGCAGCAAGCAGGTTGAGATTTTTAAACGTGTTTTCCTCGAAGTAGTAAAAACGTTACTTAACAACCTTTTACACAAGGTTCCTCAATTATTTTATGAAAAAGAGTTTTAAATCATCAAAGCAGAGGACAAGACTAGATAGAACAAATGTTATGTCTTGGTCATCAAACAGTCGAATCATTTTGTTGTAGCTTGAGTTGGAGCCGGTGAAAGCGAGTAGAACCATTGACGAATTTGGCACCTTTTTTGTTTTTTTGTACAAAGCCCTTTTTTTCTGCCATTTGGAGCTTTACAAAGCATTCTTTGACATTCTCGCTTTTGATCACATCGTTTGATGTGTCACTTGGAAAGTGGGTTTTTCCCCCATTCGTGTTGACATTTTGACCAATGAGCTATAAGCCCTTTTAGCCATGCTCCATCTATCACTAGCAAATGCATCCTTAGCGCTCTCGATCACCGAACACGGTGCGTGTAATAGCCTTGTATCGAGTTCTAAAAGAAAAGTTAATTGCCTCGGGTAATATTTTTATTTTGATGTTCAATGTATCACATTTTTTTGTATCGCAAGGCGTTTTTTTTTGCGTTTTTTTTTATCGCTCGAGCTGGTTTGCAAGAGTTACCCGTGACCGTGACTATCAATCGTCACTGACATCTACTATATAGTTTATATAGGAAGTTTGCCAATCGCAAAAAGTAAATACACGTGCAATGATGCTTATTAAAAATTTTATTTTTACTTCTAGGTTGTGAAAATGCTGATTGTCGTGGTCGCGCTGTTTGCTATTTTGTGGCTACCCTATCGGTTGTTTGTCGTGTACAACTCTTTCGCTTCGGAACCTTACATGGAATTGTGGTTTTTAATGTTTGCGAAGACAATGGTCTTTATCAACAGGTAAGCTTACTTACTACACAAACCATGCAAGTATATATCTAGATGTACGTGTATATCATCGTGTTTTGAGAATAGCTGGCTAACCTTTATACTGCCACATGACGTGAACAAGACTGAATGTTATCCTTTATCTTCCACACATAACCGCTAATAACTTCATTCTCGCTGTTTCATCGTTTTGACAGATTATCGATTCGTACGGTCGAATGGATGAGAATGATAAATATGTTGCAAGCTGAATGATCCATTATTTCTTATTTATTCAGCATCCGAAGGAACAAAACGTACAACACTAGCACTAGCACATAAAATAAATAAAAGCCGACGACTAAAATAGTATTAAATTAAAATGACCCCAGTACAGTATTATCACACCCAGCCGGAAAAACGCCACCCGTTGGGAGACCAAGAAACAGATGGCGAGATCAATTTCTCAAAGTCTGCGACAGGGTCCCTCTTGGGGATTGGCCGGCGGCGGAGGATAGGAATAGAAGGGCTGGAGGAAACTCGTTCTTGTTACAGTGGAATCTGATTATTATGATCACAGATAATGTTGCATTACACTTCCAACTTGTACTCACTTAAAAATAACTATTTTTTTTCAACTACTCTCGTAATGATGTATTGTGCTATATATGTATCATGCGGGGATTAACATTTTTGTTTTGTTTGTTTGTAGTGCTATCAACCCCATTTTGTACAACGTCATGTCCGAGAAGTTCCGACGATGCTTTCGTAGGACACTTTCTTGCGGACAGCATCGGTCTCTTCCACGATACTGCAGTTTTGCATTGCAGCACAGTAATACGGTGACATCATCAAGTATGCGTAACAGCGCTGTTGCTAACATCACCATCAACAACACTGCAACATACACAGCACAAAAGTCTGGGATGTGATTGTTTTTTCACAACACGTACAAATTATTTATAAAAAATAATCTATATGATATGAACAGGTATTAATAGTTTTGAGTTTAACTATTATTGTGGATACGTCTGTTTTTTTGTTTGTCCTATTTTTTCAGAAGCAATGCAAAATTGATTTTATTTTCGCTCAACAGAGCTTTAAATAAAAGTATGTTGTATAAATGCACACTGTTGATCATCGTGGTATGATTTGGGATGTTCCTTAGATTGACCACATGCGGATTGATAATTTGTCAATAAATGGTATTAAAACAAAAAAAATAGTCAAGCAATGACGAAAATAAACGCAATACAAAACTAGCTATGAATCAAAGTTGCGAAGTATAAAACATGTGAACACCATCCATGAACTAATGCAGTCAAAATTCTATTATTAAGAATGGCAACAACAAAAAATCGCTGTTTCTTGTTTTGTTTTTTTAGGCATTGAAAATTGTTTGCAGTCTTTGTGTCATTTAATAACAAGAGGAATGGATGGATACACTACACGCGTATACTTAAAGTGAGGTGAAGTAAGTAGAATTAATTTGCATATTGGCAATAATTAATTTTTTTGAGGTCAGCTTCTTATTTAAATTATAGCTATCGTAAATGTAATTTTAATTCGATGCCCAAGTTTAGATTTGTATTCTCTGAATAATTCCAATTTTTTTTTGTGTTCTTTCTAAATAAGTTTTGTACTCAGTTTTTAACTTATAATACCCGTGATGTAAAGCAGCAAAAAAACACGACACATTCGTTTATGTAAATTTAACCAATGTAACGTTAGTTTACTTTGTTGTTTAAAATGTTTTTTGAAGTCCAACGTGTTAAGTTTTTGACGTTGGATGCAAGTGTGTACCAGCTGGAAGTTTCACCTCGAAGAACGATGACAAAATGTATTAACAACGAACTAACGTTGACAGGAAGTGGACTTGCTGACTGCTCGTGAGGTCGGTGGATTTCCTGAAGCGACAACACGTCGAACCGTCAAGTTCTTCGCAGTAAACAACTCTTAATTTGCACCGATTACCAAAACTCGACTATGTCTACCTATGGCTATACTATACGTATAGTTGACTATAGTCTCTTGGTAATGAAAAGCTCCTAACCAATGTTTCTGGCTCTGGACACACATCCTTCACTCGTGCGTTTCAATATTTATCAGGTAATTTAATAATGGATTGTCATTAACGTAAAAGTAGTACATAATGCAATAGAACTGGCAGGAATTGTAATTTTTGTGTAAATTTGGTAAATTGGATTAGCCAAATGGTTGGTATATTTTAGTAGCGATAATTACGGACCTTCCCTGTTTGGGGTCCACCAGCAGTTTGGTGTTACTTGCTTGTGGGTTTCTTTTTAAGGTTAAGTTAGAGAAAAACACAAAAAACGTATTAAATGTATGGGTAATCTAAGAGTTTACGCGGCTAACTGGCAGCGTTAAGTTAGGTAACTAAATCGAAGTGACCTGGCCTCCATATCGAAATTTATTACTGCCAGTTAGTCGCGATATAAACGTATGATTGGTTTTTTATTCCTAACCTAACCAGCAAAACAAACCAAGTACCATCTACTGAACTTTTGCGCCATTGGAGGACGCAAAGTGCATGTATTTAATTTAGCCGTTGACAAACAAACACTAGTGTGAAAACAAAATTGCAGCAAGTCTTCAAAGGGTCGTTTGATGATGCCATAATCCAACAACTGATGTGGGGTTGTCTATTAATTATGTCAACAAAATAAGGGGAGGGAGTTTGAAGAAGTTTGACAATTGTTGACATGGGGGAGGGGAGCAGTTCAAGAAAAACTGACGTCAACAATGTTGTTACAACCTTTCTTTAGCTTGGCTTGCACGTTGTGTGTTTTTATAGTTGTTTGTATGTTAGATTCAACATTTTTAAGGTCTATTTTTTACTCATTTTCCGATATCGAAAAATATGAAATTTGACACATGGACATTAGGTCGCGGAACATTTTATTGTATTAAAATTTCATGGATTTGTAGCCCTTTTAATTTCTACAATTATATTTATAGCATAAAAGCCAGCCGTATAAAATATTATTA